>VZTG01003068.1:434842-452330 GCA_013397845.1 Melanocharis versteri
CCGGGGCCGCGCTGCGCCTTCAGGGGTCTGCTGGAGAAGTTCAAAGCGGCAGGGAAGGGTGGGAGGGGCGCGGGCGGGGGGCCGGCAGCCTTGTCGCCTTGTCGCTGTGCCCCCCGCCTGCCGAGCGCCGGGGCGTTCCGGCACCGGGAGCCCGGGGGGCCGGCCAGGGCCGCGGGGTCTCTCCGTGACCGGTCCGGCAAGCTGAAGGCATGGTCCTTTCCTCAGCCCTCCCCCGGGAGCCGCGGCGGCGGGACTCCCGCGCCCACGCGGTGTGGAAGCGCCGCAGCCGGCTTGGGCTCTTTAAGATTAGGCTCCGTTAATTAAAGAAATATTTTAAGCTTAAAGGTCTCCTGAGAAGAAACACATTAACTCGCTAATAAAGCGGGTAGAAAAACAATGCGATACAGGGCTGTTGGATCAGAGATCACAAAGGAGAGGAGAGATCAGAGAGTAGCTACCGGAGTGCGGTAAATGCGCCCTCCCGCCGCCGGACCCACACGGCACCGATCGCTCCGGTGGAACTTCCAGGGTCTGTCCAGCGGCACAGGAAAAGGGAAATGTTTTCCGTGCAGTCGTTGCTGTGCTTTCTCAGCTTGCTGATCGGCTAGAAATACCTTAAAGCGTATTTTACTTTTGATTCAAATTTAATAGTAGTTTACTTCGCAAATAGTCTAAGTAAGTCGTCACTTACAAATAATTAGGATAATGACAGATAACCTTTTTTTTGTGCTGAGTCTGTGCTCCAAGATAAGCATCTGTGTAAGTGCATCTGAGACTGTAGCTTCTTTGTCCCCATATTTGTAAGGTGTAAGCTGATCGGAGCAGCATGCCTGCAAAAGGCACGCCTTCTAAGCTGTGAAACAAGTGTCGAAATAAAAGCCATTAGAACTAAAGGAAAAAAGGTGCCATTTCCTAAATTAAGAGGTACCATCAAAAGGATGCGAAAGACAAAGCACGATCAAGAATAGGTTGACAGGTTAAAAACTATGATTGTTTGAAATGATAACACTTAATGCCAAAAGCAAATAATGTTTCTAAATTCTAGATAAGTTCATCCACTTACTTATTCCATTTTGAGGAATTTCATGAATTGCAAAGCAATTAATGAGTAAAAAGAGCATATTTTCCCCCAGTCTAGGACATTCTGAAAACAAATTTCAGACCTAGAGCTAATTTCTTCAAAAATATAAAAATCCGTGTTTATCAGTGTGATAGGAGAGGTTGTCTTACATACATAAAGACAACAAAAATTCTATTGAGGGGCACTGTGATGTAGATGTATCCACAAACTGGTTTTTTTGAGAACATTGCTGCTTGAGGAATAGTCCCTGTATAGCATTAATTTTAAAAATCTGAATTTATAAAGATAGTTAGCAATTAAGGGATGGATATTTTCCCAGTATTTTTTATTTTTTTTTTGCCCAGACTTGCTGCATCTCTGTAAAATGATATTATGTATTGTATGCTGGCTCATAGAATAAACTATAAGCATGTGTTTGAAGAAACTAAGTGAAAGGTGGATACTGCTTACTCCATTTTTTAAAAATTATATCATTAAAGTAGGACTCTAAATCTGTACAACTCTACAGACATATCCATCTGTTACTATTTTAAAATGCACTGTTCTTTAGTATGCTCATTTTAATATGGCAGTGAAATAGAACTTCAATTTGGAATAGAATGTAAATGAATAGCATAAATTAGGTATTTCAGGGAAGCTGGTTAAGCTAAGAGATTGTACGTGGGAATCTGAGGTAGTTTAAACACAGTATCAGGAATGCTTGTTTCCTGAGGACTCCGCTTTTTTCAGCAAAGCACTCATAGAATGGGCAGTTAGATTGGTGACAACGCTGGATGAGCGTAATTTTTATTGACTGTAGTGGGAGTCTCCCCTATACATCTAAATGTAAAATTTATCTGCAGAAGGCAGGAGGAGTTATTCTGCAATCCAAAAAGGTTTGCTTCAACCTTTGACATTCTGCTTTTGGCTTAGACTCTGAACTCCAAAATGGAAGAACTCTGCATCCTGTGTATTTCCGATCATTGGCCTGATTCTGCCTTCAATTTCAGCTGAGGAATAAAGAACAGCTTCTCTGGAAGCCAGAAGGTGAATTGGGATAAGGTCTGTGAGATCAGCATCAGGTCTCCGTGATGTGGGAGCTGCCTGGGGAAGGATTTTAGATCAGAGGGCAAAGTAATAGCTGGCAAGTCCAGAACGGTAAAGAATTTACTTTCACATGTTTGCAGCTTGAAAAATTTGTCTTTTATATAAATTGATAGCAATAGGGTAAAGTTACACACAGTTGCTGTTGCTTTGTTATTGAGTTTGACGACTGGTATAGATGCATCTATCACTTTGGTTTGTTACTGAGTTAGAGCAGTGCATATAAATAAAGCGGATAAATAACCTAATTTACTATGAGCAAGAGTCACAGTATATTAAAAACAGTGGCACAGAGAAAGCTTTTGCCTCTCCTGGAAAAAGTTTTATAACAGATCTTTGTAGTCATCATTTAAAATGGCAGGTACAGTACACAAAGATCCTTACAGCCCAGGCACAAGCTTATTTAAGTTTTATAAAATATATTCTTAGCTAATATGGCTCCACTGATGGAAACGGGAATTTTTCTATTGACTCTACCAAAACTGAGTTTCACCCAAGTAATTGCAGTTTTATTTCAGAACTATTTTGGTTTTGAACAAATAACTGCTATTAAGGTTACATGAATGAGTAAGCTCTGGGTGTCCACAGATTGTGCATCTCCCACTTCTCATGGTTCCCTGATGTATTTTTCTGTTATTACTTCCAAAGGGGATATGTTAGGTGGGTTCCCACTGTCTTTCTGCAAACCCTCAAACAGCTTGGGGAAGTGTGCTTTCCCTCCTTGGCGCACGGAAGGAAGGAACATGCTTCAGACGGGTCCCTTTAGCACCTCAGGAGGTGGTGAATCTCCTGGCTCTCCAGCAGTGCTGCCTCAGGGTAAGGCTCTTTTGGCCTGGCATTCCTGGCCTGCTGCACCAAGAGGGACCTGCAGTTATCACATGTCAGGATTTTTGTTAGTGCAGACCTGCATTTTGTTTCTAGTCACCAAGCAGATTTTTAATAAGCTGGAGATACTGTTGTTGGCTTCTGCATGCATCAGATGCATTTCAGTGCATAGTTCAGTTACCGATGTGGATTTAGGATTGGAGCCTACAGACCTCAATTAACAGCTCTCCCTTAGGAGAGAGAGTGGCCTGGTTTCTTTTTCTCATATCATCTCATGGCAGATGATTGGCAGAATCGCCTCCTCTCCAAAGCAAGCTGTTTCTCTGCCCTTCAGAAACATCGTGACAAAATTCTCTCTGACTCAGTGGCAAGGTGGTTTAGTTTCAGATGTGTGTGTACATTTGGCTGCGCTCACAAGGCTCATTACATCCATGCTGATGGATACTAATGTGTGTGCACAAAGTTTTTCCAAGGACTCTTTTTGCTTGCACGGAACTGACAGGGGAAAAAAGAAGGGAAGAAAAAGTGTTTGCCAGCATGGCATAGATGATGTCAGGAAGAATTTTGTGTGTATCCTGTTGCATGTGTGTCTGAAGAGCCAGCCCAGTTGCTGGCTAACGTTCATTGTGTCCTGGCAAGGGGCAGTGGGAAACAGAATGAGTATGGATCCAGAGTCGGCCACCAAGTGTGAGCTACACCATCTCTGAAGCAGCACTGGGACTCAAAGATGTAATAGACACAATTTCTTTCTAGTTTTCTCTGGTCTTGAGGGAAAGTGCTAACTTACTGCTGACCTGACCTGTATTAATGAGTAATTCTTATCCTTCGGTGCTGGCTCAGATGTAGAAGCGAATAAGCAGAGTCAGAACCTATTCTTTGCTTTCCTCTCCGTCATATTTGCCTTAGAAAGGAAACATGGACTTCCAAGTCTGTAGCATGAACTTTTAACAGCACCAGGGTCACCTGTCCATTTACTCCCTTGTACATGCAAGTCACCTCTCTGACTTCTCCACATCAAGAATTCAGTTTCATAAGAAACAGTTAAGAGCTGAAATGAAAAGACAAAAGTACCAGAGCAACCTTCAGCTTGGGTTTTTTTTTTTTTTCCGGTTGTCACATTATTGCAGAAGTCATCCCCAAGCTGTGAAAAAGGGTGGACTTCAGCTGCATTTGTAAAACAAGTGAGTAACAGGGCCAGGACTTCAACGTGAGCAGGGCTAGGAGCTCCCTGCTGTTCCCTCTGGTGCTCTGTCCCACTGACCTCAGCAGTCATCCTCCAGCCAGTGTTTTCATGGCATTGCACAAGCATTATAGGCAGAGTCACGCGGTTAAAGTCACAAATGTCATAAATCTCAGTTCTTCATGCTAACAAGATCACAAATCCTACATAAGCAAAAGACTAGCAGCACCCTAAAGACTTTTGGGCAGTAAAATGCTCCCAAAAGCTGGCTGCTTTGATGAACTTGAACAATGTTCTCATCCACTTTTCTGCTGAAGCGGTGGAAGTCTGTTCATTTTTCTCTCTGTTATTTATCACTAGTAGCAGTACTCATTGGGTACTATGTGACTTGACTCTTTGTCAACTTCTAATGGAAGTCGAAGATACTAAAATAATTTGTGGTGTTTGGGGATTTTTTATTAAAAATCAGGCAGTGCCAAACTTCACTGGAATTCAAACTCTGAATATACTGTATAGGTAAATAAATATTTAGAGACAGATGAGTTTTGGAGCAAATTTTATACACAAAATTACATTGAATTAATCTCTGCCTGCACTCTGCGTGGTTGTGATATATGGAGGCATTACTGATGAAAAAGGGTGAAAAGGTTAGCTGAAATAAACATGGGTTTATGTAGCAGATTTTTGAAGAGAAAATAATGTGCCTTATCTGCTGAATCATCAATACAGGAGAATGGAGGGGAAAAAAAAGGGTTTGGAATGAGAGTTTTCTCAATGTACGGTGAAATACTTCCTTCCAAAGAAGAAATACATATTTGCCTGGATGGTGTTATCGGTAGGGAGACAAATACATATTCACTCCCTGAAACCTTTGCAGGCTGTTGTGCCCAGCCTGCCCAGGGCAGCGCAGGCTGGCTCAGAGGCAGCCCAGCCTGTGCAGAGCGAGGCAGGGCAGCCTGCAAGGCTGGGAGTAATCCCTTCAGTCCAGGCAGCGCGGGGCAGCACAGCCAAGTGTGCACCTGCATGCATGAGAAGGCCTCTCCTGTTTTGCCATCCCTTCTCCTTCTCTGACTTCCTGCTCACCACTGTGGAGGTCTGACTTAGGGCATTTGTACGTGAAGGGATCTAGAAGATCCTCCCATCTGTCCCAATCACCATGACCAGCCTTCATCTCCTTAAATTAAGGGTATATCAGACATAACCAAAAAGTCAAAAAAGAGTACCCTGATACCATTTGATTGGAAAGCACTCAAGAATTCATCCTTAGTGCCTGCTCTCACTGTGAGTGTCCCTCCTAGTGTTGTCTGGCCAACAGCATTTGCAGTTCCAGGGCAATGTGCAACGTTCCTGCGAGTGGGATTCGTAGCCTCAAGTAGGATTGCAGCTTTGCAGAAGTCCCATACGCTGGTTTCGCCTGGTTAGGAACTGCCGAAGAAAGTTAGTTTTCTTACAGGAATGTCTTTATGCTCTGAAAATGGGTCATCATTTTCGTCGTGATTTAAGATGCAAGGGAGCTTTCCCAGGAGTAACTTGGTTGCTGGTTATTCATTGCTCCAGAGCTGGTTATTGCTAGTACACTGTTTCATGTAACTTTGCATCTGGCCTGGGAAATGCTGCCTTGCTTTCTGCTGTACACAGCCTAAACCTCCCCCCCGGCATCATCTCTGCTGCAAGGGAGTGTGGATAGATCAGTGTAGGAAAGCTGCTCTCATCGTGCATACTTTCCAAATGCTTTAAGACAAGTAAAGAAATATGAACAGTGCTGTGGTTTAATGGTGGTTTGCATATATACAGGCTATGTATCATACTTTAAATATGCTGATACATTTTTTAAGACAGTTAAAACCACAATTAAAGTACGGGGAGCTTTAGCCAATTAATGTCACAAAGTGAGTCAGCAATTTTTAGCCTCCACTGTTAATAGGAAGAGTTGGCAAAACCTGTTCATACCTTGCTTTAGAATTTTCAGTTCAGAACTTTACAGTGCAAACATTACTTGGTTTGTTTAAATAATAAAGGCAGGAGTTCTGACGTCAATATGGGAAAACCACTCTTAGGCTGATTGATCTTGCGTACCCCACCTTTTTGAATACACCGAATATACCATAAAATTTTATCCTACTTTACAGGGTTCTTGAATCTGTTGCAGTTACTCTTGCAAAGATGTTAAATATGTTGTTGAAATTGGTTAAATAGAAGCTATTGTATGAAAAATGAGAAGGCAAATAGAGGCATATGAGAAAAGCTGTGTTTTGAAATGGTGTCACTTTTCTGCAAGGAATAGGCATTGAAAAGACAACTTTAATTAAAGTCTTTATTTTCCAGCATATTTCACGGTTTAAAGACAGTAAACAGTAAGCACTGTTTCCCATTTGGTGATAAAATTTAGTCTTCCCCGGAAAAAAAGGATTATGGCCATTTTGTGCAGGGAACCTTCTTCTCCTGTAGATAGCACTGGGTATAAACAGGAGGAGGATTGTCCTATTGCCAGAAGTTGGTGGCATTTGGGCACCTGTCACCATGGCTGTAAGATCATGTCCCTTTTCCTGATTCTCTTGCCCATCTGACATTGCTTCAGTCCCTGTCTCACCCAGGTCTTTCGGCATCAAGTGAACTTTACCGTCTCTGTTTCCTATGCTCTTGTTGAAGGAAATGGAAGCCTTTCTCTCTCTCTTGATCCTCCCCTCCAAAACTACCCCTTTTAAGTTCCAAAATTTTCTGCAGCTTTCTTGCTGTGCTGATACCCTTCTCAAATTTGCAGTTTGCTCCAAGACAGAAGTATCTCTGTTCCAAAACCAAGACAGTTTATAGTAAGAGGTGGGTCAGGTTGCTAAAATCTTACTGAAAAAGTTGGAGGTCAACGTTTGAGAAGCATTGTTTTGTTTTTCCAGTTTTTTATAAGGAAATGGCTCAGATAGAGGCACTTATGGTTCCAGTGTATGTGCCCTCTTCCATCTCCCAAACATTTATTTTAGCCGCACAGAAAAAGTGGCAGAGAGTTGGGAAAGGAAAATTGATATTACCCTTTGCTGGAAAAAAGAATTTTGGTTTGGAAAAAAGAGAGAAGAAAATAAAAGGAAAATGTCATGACTTTGTTCTTAATTGAAGTGAAACAGAAGCTTTTTGAATAAGTTCAAGGGAACACATGCTTCTGGAAGAGCCAGTCATCACTGTACTTCTCTGATCTGTGGAAGATTTCAGGTGTATATTCTTACTCTTCCTCACAAGGAGCTGGCACTTGAAACCCATATCCCTTCCACTTGGACAACTTGGAGCTTCTGGCTTGCCCCTAGTAAATGCTTCTCTTTCCCTCTGGATTTTGAACAAGAGTCTTAAACTGCAAATGGAAATTTCATTGAAACGGATGTGTTTCTATTTTCATTAAATTGTAATTTCCTGGCAAAAATAACGGTTTGGAAAATTCTGGCAAGATCGACTGACAAAGCACATATAGCTCTCAAAACAGAGGGAATGCTGAAGACAATTATTTAGGTCCAAACTCTGTTCTTGGCTTCAGAGGCAAAATATGGGTGCAGTTGAGGGCACACACCCTTTGATTTGCCAGGGAAGTAAAGCATTTCTCCGAACAAGTGAATTGAATATTGTGTCCCTTTTAGTGCAGTGATGATTACACAACTCTGTTTATTCTCTGGGGTTTTTTTCAGCTCATCCATCATTCACAGCTCAGATTTCTACAGTGATTTCACCAAGTTGGTTTGCTGTACGATGCAAAATGGAAATCAAGTTAATTTCGCGCTCTACCCACCTCAGTGTGATTAACTCAAATTAAATTTTGTGCTAATAAGTCTGAGTGTGTGACCATAACTGGAAAGCCTTGAGTTCCTCTGACTGCAGGGAAAGTGCTGTTTTCCCCTGCATCATGAAAACATTTGAATCATAACATCTGGGACATTTGCAACAAACAATGGTATCAATTTGAGGCCTTCATACAAAGTTTTTTCTGTTTCTCATCAGGGACCATGAACACATATCTGTATCAGATTGCAGCTCTTGGAACTTTTGGCCCATCTGCTCACCAGAGGAAAACTAAAGAAGCAGGGACACTCACCTAATAAGGGGAAACTGCAGAACATCTGCGTTTCTCCATTACGTGGAAATCCTCTTGGACTAATAAGTGGCTGCTATGTCTTAAATAACTGGACAATTACTTAAATCTGTTACCGAAGTCTGAACAGGTCAGGTCAGTGGGAAGTCTAGCTGAGGTTGCAATCATTCACTAGCAATTTGGAGAAAAAGGAAAAAGAAACATAAATGAGAGCTGAAAGACAGAAGGGAAGGGAAGGGAAGGGAAGGGAAGGGAAGGGAAGGCTTTGATCTAAAGATAAAGAAAGCTTCAGCATGGCAAGGAAAGAGTATGGTGAATGTGAGTTTTAGTTTATAGTCCTATTCCATTTAGATCTATATCCTTCTTGTATCTGCTAAAGGAAAGAGCTACTGTTTTTCTTAACTCCAGAAAGACCTCTTGCTCCAATTATCACCTGGTCCCAGAAGAAGAAAATCATAAACCCAAAGTAAAACTACAGCAGATGGAGTTTGGGAAAAGGTAACTCTGCATTCTGAGAAATCCTGGCATCAGTGAAGAAGACCAAGGAAATGTGCCCAAGAACCTAGTGCCAGAGATGATGCAGGAGCAGACTCAGATTTCAACAATGTAGAAGCACGTAAATCCATTTGGATTACAAAAAGAGAAGCCTAGTGAATGTCAAACAGGATGGAAGAAGTTGTAAATACACCTGCATTACAGTGGAACATCTACAACTCCTGACAGGAATTCGTGGGGGTGTATATCATCCATGGGCTATCTCCCTTAGCAGCAGGAACATCATGATTGCACAGCAAATTTATCAAGTATGAAACAAGCCAGCAAACCCTTTAAAAAGTGAAGTCTCTTACAGCATACCATCCTAATGAAGGGTTTGAGAGTCAGAAATGTCAGCACTCACCAGAGAGCTGTTCAGCAGATGTTTTGAAGTCAAGCCCTGCTCTCTAACCTTGGGATCAATGGGAATTTGCTATTATTTTCCATAGAGGTAGGATCAAATGCAGAGACATGATGAAACACCTGACTGGAAGGACTGTGGCACCACTTCTGTTTCTCTATCAGACCTGAATTTAGTTTTAGCAATACAGAACGGGCCTCTCCTATTTGTCCTCTGTCTCTCCAACAAATAGCCTTATAAATAAAGCATTCCTAAAGCAGAAAGAACAGATTGTACATGGTTCTAACAACAACATGGTTTTGGTCTGACTGCCCCATAATATAGGGAAATCAGAGAGCAAAATAACTGCAAATAAGACAAGCTAGCCTACTTGTACATAATTTCTGTTGCAAAATGAAGCAATGGGATATGGGCTTGTGTAGCAAATAGCCCTAAATTTCTTCCCTCCCTACTGCCGTGGGAGTTTAATTTAGCCAGGGAGTATTGTCTGTATGTGACATCATCTTGAAACAACAGCTTTAAAAGTGGAGACAGGTAATATTATCCATTAATTATATTCCACATCTGTAAAGCATATACAGTGCACTGTGGATAAATAGCTCAACCTTTGGCAGGGAATTTCCTAAATATCTGTAGCCAGATTTCTCATTTGCAGTTTTCTCATGGTTTTGTACAATGAGAGCACACTGGTGTCTAGCAGTGGGTGGGGAAGGGTAGGATTTTAATGAGGTATCAGCATGAAACAAATGAAGGGGGCTCCATCTCCCAGTACTGTGCACTGCCACCTACCTTGGCGGAAGTCAGCTGTAAAACCTGGTGCTTGAAAATATAACATACACCCAGTGGGCCAACACTCATGATGGCATCTGTTTGTTTGGTTTTTTTACACTAGGTATGGGGAGTATTTTTTATTTTAGCAAATAAAAAGCATGAACTGAGGTCCCAAGGATGGAGTTGCTATACCAGTAGTTGTGGATTGATTTAGGTGCCTGCTGAGCCCTTGCTTTAATTCTTATGTTTGGCTGCGATAGGAGAAAGGCACAGAGAAATTTCTTCAAAAGCTGAAGATCTTACCTGAACCATGGGAGACCTTTAAAGCATAGAGATTTCCTTCTGACACACGGGAGAAAACAGGACCCCAAGCACAGTGCGATGTTCTCCTATTGATCTTTGTAGTTGCTGCTATTCAGGAGGATGCTTCATGCTGGTGGTGCTGTCTCAGAGCCTGCCAACCCGTGCCAAGTGTGGGCTCTCTCCCACATCCAGACCGGCTAGAGAGGAGGCTCCAAGTCACGCTGCTCTGCTCTTTTCCAAGTGCTCCTACTCTCTTACTCCTCACACTCTTCGTGCCAGAGGATGAGGCAAGGATAGACTTCAACCCACTTAGGCTGTGGTATGCTTTTGAGTGGTTTGCTTGGCCTCAATAGATAAGTCACAAATTTTCTTGTCATTGTGACTGGCTCTTCCTATATTATCAGCTTGAATGTTGCTGAGGGGTTTTTGAACTGGGGATGTGACTGGGCTTTTAACAGCCTGTGGCATATGGGAATATACATTAAGCTACTGAGAATATTTCATCACAAAGGAGCTCTGGAAAGAGCACGTCATATACACCTGCCAAGAAGCATCTCAAATAATTGAGTTGATGATAGTGGAACGAGTAAACTGTTTATGAGAGAGTGACACTGCATACAGCACACAGAGGACTAGCATTATAATTAATTAATGCTCATAGATGTTTCCTTAGCACAGATGCTATGGTTTTCTGTACTTCATCTCTGACAGGGGAATGCAGGAGGAGTGAAAATGCTCTGTCATTTTCGTCATGTCTTCCCTCTTGTTAATGCCTCACACAATTGGTAGCTTCAAGGTCACTTTATTTACTGATGATTCTCTGTCACCAGCAATACCACTTTTGTGTTAAAATGAGTCAAAATATGTTTGTTGTAACACCCTCTAGATTCCTTAATTTATCCCCCTTCCTAAAAGTGGTAAAATAAAAATAAGGTAAGTTCAATTAATATAAAAATAATTGGTATTTATTGACAAGCCACATTATTCAAATAGGAATAAAAATATTTATAGATTGTGTTTTTCAGACGGGTTTGCAACAGAACTAGCATGGGTAATGTATGATGAGATTCCACAATCACATTTCTCCCACACACGTATTGATGGAAACCCTCCCAGCTAAACACAATTGCATACATTTCTTTTTTCCATCTGTGCATGCGTTATTACTGTAGAGGTGGAAGAGCTGCATACATAAACTGCTCACTGCCCTACCTGCAGTAACAGAGCCACAAGTCATTGCTTGGATGCATCCATCTGAATTTTTATTATTTACATCATTTGATGAAGGTGGATTCCTGCCAGCATTCTACTGAAATGCAATCGTTAACAGATCTGAGTGTTACCAAGACTTCTGAAAAATAAGGTAAAAACTTGGAAGGATAACTTGCAACCTCTAATATCTTTTTAAGTCAAATATACAACAACAGCAGCACATCTTTCTACCAATTTTTGGGGTTATCCTAAGCTGAAAGAACAGGATGAAAATATTTTACTCTGATGATTCACTTGTTCCTTTCTTAGGTGTCTGGAACATGTTGTAGATTTGTGTCATGTTGTATCCTGGCAGACTGAAGTTTTCAAGATTTTAGTACAGGAATGGCAGTTTTACGCAACCTGACTGTTGGATCCACATGTGCTTGAGTATGCAGTGTGCTTGTGGACACACTTAACGTGATGATTGGTAGTCCTGTCCTTTATAAAAAATCTCTGCCTGACAGTTGCGCAAGGTTTGAGAGCTGTGGCTGCTTATGGATTTTTACAAGCACTATTTTGACTGGTGCACTGGAATTTTGCTTGGGCTTTGCAGTGGCATTAATCTTAGAAATAATCTCTATCAGTGGCACCCGGTCTCTTACTGACAAGGTGACATTAGTTCTGACGTGGTCTTTTCTTTCCTTAACTTCCTTCTTCATTAAGGCAGCATCTTTAGTTTGCTACCTATGTATCCTTTTGCATTGCTCTCATTTTGAAGAGTGATTTTTCTTTTACTCTGGCCTCATAATTTCTTGTGACAGCCACCCACTGTGTTTGTGGGTTCTCATTCATTTGCCACAGACTTTTCCTTCATTTACAGGTGCATAACCTCCACATAAGATGCAAACAGTGACAGCTATATTTTGACTGGACATGGATTTTATCAGCACTTTCATCATCCCAGTAGTTTTAGCAGTACTTTTTGCTTAGTTTTAGTCAACCTTAATTAATTCTTACTGATTTTTTCTCATATATTACTTAGTATTGGATCATTTTCATCCCTATAAATAAACACAGAATCCTTCATTAGCAAACCTGTCATAAACCACTCTGTGGGTTCACTTTGGATCTTGTTGTAAGTCATTAAATTCATGGCTTGCCAATACTGGATTAGCTTTTTGGAGAGAACAGTTTAGATATTCAGCTAACATCTAGCCAAGCTCTATCCATGTTGGTCTCTCTTCTTCCTACTCAGGTTAAACAGAAAATGTGTAGTTCCTTCTTTATTGTGACCTGCAGTGAAATGCAAGCCAAGCTTTTTCTGTTGCTTGGAGTCCTACTGCTTGTCAGAAGAGCTGCCTTTCTGTCCTTTACCTACAGTGGGCATGGACTCCAGCATATTCTGTCCTCTCAAGGAGTGTCCTGTCCTTTGGCTTGGGTTAAGCCCTATCATATGTTGCACTGTTCTGAGATCTGGAAATTACCACTCAGTAGGATGGGAATTATGGCAGTGCAAAGTGCTCCAAAATGTGTTGGAAAGTGTGTATATGAGACCAGTGTTAGAACTATCTTCCTGTTTGCTTTACCATATGTGGGTATAGTAAAGAAAGGCAGCGAAGTCAAAACAGAACAGTAACAATTACAACAGAACAAGAGAATATACTAAAACATTGTTCACCATTCTTGTGACAGAGTACGGTCTCAGCATCACTAATAAATTTTGCTTCTGGGGATATCCTGTAGGCATCAACTGTGCCTTTAAAAAAAAAAGTACAGTGGGAAGAACAGCACCTTTTCCTGCTGATCTGATCAGCGTCCAAGCATAAAAAGTGGAAATAAGCACATTAGAAAGCACTGAGCAGACCTCATGAAATGATTTACAATAGTGTCATGGGGTGACTCCCAATAAATTGAGCGTATGGTAATTGTTCACATCTGACTGTAAGCTTTCAGATGTAAACTAAAAAGAAAGAAACAAACAAAACCATGGTATTCTTCTGGCCAATAATTATGAGTTCAGCAACGTTCAGCAGCATTCAGCACAGAATTAACATATTAATTACATGGTAATCTTGTAACAACAACGCAATCATAATGTGTTGCTAGTTACTATATTTGGGTATCATTTTGATAGGGGTCTTCATGTTTTAGGAGCAATGCCAAGATAATGTGGGTGTCTACATCTCACTGAAGGTTACTTAAGGAATTTTGAGAATGCTATTCCACACTTCCCTTGCCTTAAAAGCGCCCTTGATCCCAATGTTATTCTTTTATTTGTTATTACTAACCTTGTAGTTTTAAATGAGTTTATTAGTTGGTTTCTCGTGAGCTTTTGAATGTGTATGGGAGTCTCTCGCAGACTGCAGAGCCCTGCAGAAGTTCCCAGGAGTGGCAGTGTCCTGTGGCATGGCCCATCCAACTCCGTATCTCCTGGAGGCTCAGGGCGATGTCTGACATCTAAGCCATTGACCACAGTTTCACCACTAGATGGGAGCATCGGTTATCCAGCCTTTACTTTGAACTGGTGCTCTCCCAGCCTTGGAAAATTATATTCCCTCTTAGCCCTTGCTTCAAACTTGCAGGAGGCCTGAACCTCCTCCCATTGCTGTGCAGCACATTCCAGAAACACTGGCTAACACTGGTCCCCAGAGAACATCCCTCTCAGCTGATGCTCTCCATGACCACCATTCAAAGTGATCCCTACTGTTTAGTATGGAAGCACTCAGTTACTGCCCAAGTCTTGAGGGACATGCTGAGAATTGCAAGAATGGTCTAGTAAACTTGTTTTATGGCTTATTGTTTCATTGGGAAATGGAGTATCAGTAGTTTGCCAATCGTCTTAAAATCACCCTGAGCACCAGAGAAAAATGAAGGAAAAGGAAAGACAGACTTGACTTTCATGGTTCAAAAAACAGTGGTGGAGTTGCTGTATTTCCAGAAAGATGCACAGAAAGAAAAGGAAACTTTATAGGCTAACCCAGCTGCAGGACATCCTCTCCAACTCCTGCAGCTGCTGGGATGCTTCCACAATTCTTAAAGGTGAGATCCAATGCTTAAACAAGGCCATGGTCCAGTGAATGTCCCTCACCAAAAAGATCTCCACCTAGGGGTGTCTCTGATTCTCAGGGGCTCTGTTCAGTTAAAATATCCCCTTCCTCACCCAAGCCATGTTGGTAATGCTTGAACTTGATACAGATACTCTTTAGCACCTTTTCCACACAACCATTGCTTGTCCTTGCCTTGCTGCTGCTTGAATAGGAAGAAGGCACACAGAAAACCAAGCTGTGGGCTGTCCCTGGGCTCAGTTTAATTATAAACAAGCTGTTCATCCATTGTGAGGGAAATGCTGCCTACAGAAGTAGGATCGAGTAGAGATCTCAATGCACAATCTCTTTTTTGAGTTGAGAACTGCATTGTCTTCTCATGTGCTGACAGCCATACTTAAGAAACAACCAAGAGAAATAATGCATGTGGACCATTACTAACTCAGGACTGAGACTTGGCACAAGTGCAGCCTGAAAGCTACTGGGTGGTAAAGGGTTCATTGTGTGCCTCCTGCCCTGGGCTGTGAGCATTATGAAAAACAGGATCTGCAGCAGTCAGACTACCAGCTTTCTCCCAAGCAGCCTTTCTTTTCTGGGGGAAAAATCTGAGAAAGGACATGTGGCCAAGATCTTTCTAGGAAAGGTAAGGATTCAATTCAGTTCAGCACTTATATGAGAGAAGCCGTAGAGATTTCAGCAAATGGAAGGAGATCATAAACCAAGAAGGCACAAGGGTGCAGAATCAGGCTGTGTGTCTGCCATCCAGGTGAGGATGAGCAGTGGAGGAGATGCAGCAAGTGGCTGTTGTGTGGACATGGACAACTGAAATTTGCAAATCAGAGGGGATAATGGGTTGCTGCAGGTGGCAGGACACAGGGATAATGAAGTGTCCCAGGGCAGCCACTGACTGTCAGCATTGAGCTTTGGCAGGAGAGATGTGTCAGCCAGGAAATAGCTGGTGGCATCGGGCTGCCGGAACATGAGGCATGGGCTGCACTTAGGTGGCATGATATGTGGCTGTATCAAGGGAGTTCCACTTTTCTCCAAGCACCCCTCACTTCCAGCTTCACAAAAATAAGACTTAGCCTCTGCATCTGGGAAGAACCTCTAGAAAAGACTAAGGCTGATGTGCCTTCAAGATCCTGAAAACTGAAGGCAAATGGAAAACACAAAACTTGGGGGGAAAGGTGTTTTTAACACAGTCTTGATTTTCTCTGAGCATGACATTTTGGATAGTGGATGAGAGGCTGGACATGAGCTGACAGTGCATGCTCACAGCTCAGAAAAGCCATCACATCCTGGGCTGTGTCCAAAGCAGCATGGCCAGCAGGGGGAGGGAGGTGATTGTGGCCCTCTGCTCTGCTCTGGTGAGACCCCACCCGGAGAGCTGCATCCAGCTCTGGGATCCCAGCATAGGAAGGACATCAACCTGTTGGAGCAAGTCCAGAGGAGGGCCATGAAGATGATTAGAGGGGTGGAGCACCTCTCCTATGAGGAAAGGCTAAGAAAACTGGGATCGTTCCATCTGGAAAAGAGAAGGCTTTAGGGTGACCTAATCACAGCCTTCCAGTACCTGAAGGGAGCCCAAAAGAAAGATGGAGAGAGATTATTTGTGAAGGCATGTAGTGACAGGCCAAGGGAGAATGGCTTTAAATTGAAAGGTTTAGATTAGATACTGGGAAGAAATTCTTGGCTCTGAGGATGGTGAGGCACTGGAACAGGTTGCCCAGAGCACTTGTGGTTGCCCCATCCCTGAAAGCATCCAACACCAGTTTGGATGGGGCCCTACACAGCCTGGTCTAGTGCAAGGTATCCCTGCCCATGGCAGGGGGACTGAAACTAGATGATTTTTAAGGTCCCTTCCAACCCAAGCCAAAACATTCTATGATTTTTTCATGTTTAAATTGATGTTACCACAGGTACCCTCCTGCTGTGTCAGAGGCTCTCGCTTGAAGTGTCTCATTATCTTTGACTGCAATGACTTGAGCCTCCTAGCTGTGTCCTGACAGCCTGCTTTTCCAAGGCGTGATGCAGAGCCATGTTCCTCACTGGCTGCCAGCAGCAGAGATGAACACATCCCACACTCTGAAGTCTGGGATGTGTGAGGAATTGTATTTCCTCCTCATTAGCACTCACGGAGCTTCGGTGTGCACACAGCACAGACTTGCCAGTCCTGTAGGAGCCCACAGCCCTGCCTGGGAGCACAGGAGCACACACCACACAAACAGCAAAACGGCATCACTGTTTATTGCTGGACGGAGCCTACCTTATTAAAGTGTGACAAACTGTAGAGCCCCAAAGCACACAGATTTGCTGCAACACAAAAATACTACGTTGAAACCAACTAGTTTTTCAGAGAATCATTCAATTTCTCTGCAGCCTCAAAAGAGATTGCAGTTTATTGACCAAGTGAGTAGCGAAGTGGTTGAATATCACATTCCATCAAAATTATGTAGGTTCAGCTAGGAGTAAAACCTGTCTTCAGCTTAGTTTCGTGCAAGACTGTGATGTGACTAACATTGAGATCAGATTTCATTGACAAATCAAGTAAGAAGCAAAATGAGGTGCAGAGAACTCATTTAAAATCACAGATGAAGTAATACCAAACATGCAAGTGAAAAAATTACTGACAAAGTTAATTGCTTTTCTTCCATATTAAAATTGTTTCAAGTTTGTTCCAGTGTGAAAGTCGCTTGCAAAGACTCTAGGGCATTAAAATTAAGCTTTCTTCTTTTGATTTAGTCCAGGAATTAGCTGCATTAGAAACTCAGGCAGGGACACCAGCTAGAAGAAAATCAGAAATGTCAAAGATATGAGATCTGGCAAAGCTCTCAAAGGCAGTAAGTACATTGACAACTAAGTTTCTCACTAATTCCCATGATACTTGTGTGCTTATAAGCCTATGGAAATTGTGTTTGATTCTTTTTTTTTCTAAATTAGTAGGTTATTTCTCCAGATTTTCAGTAGACCTTTTTCTGTCTTTTCTTTTTTCTTTTCTTTTCTTTTCTTTTCTTTTCTTTTCTTTTCTTTTCTTTTCTTTTCTTTT
>VZTG01003068.1:452464-698423 GCA_013397845.1 Melanocharis versteri
TCTCTTTTCCATTTCAATAGTTAACTTCCTCTGTTTGAATGTGGTTTCTCTAAAAGATGAGCAGCAGCTTAAGCAGCTGTTTAGGACTCTGACAATATTTGGGCATGCACAATTTGGTACTGTAAAGTTTTTGTGCCAGGATTTACTCTCATCATCTAGATTGGCCTTTATGACCATGACAAGACCAGAATTTAAAAAGTTTTTTATGGCACATGGACCAAGTTTCACCTTATTTATATATATATAAGTCCACTTTAATTAATAAGGTTGCATAGTTAATATAACTACTTCTTTTTAAGTAAGGCCCATTCTGGATCCTGTGTATTCAATAACTCACTAAAACACATTGATTTGTTTTAAAACATTCTAATCTCTAACTACTTAAAATGCAGCTAATGGGATTGGTAGATATGTTTGGCTCAGGAGGAAAAATATCACATCTACAAAGATGCATATCAGCTTTAAGTATGGAATTTAAAAGCCCATAGAAATGTTGCCTTGACAGAGGAAGATGGAGCATCCAGTCTCTTCCTCTGAGGCTAGGTAACTTCATTAGTGTTCAACTTAGAGTGGGTGCCTTGCCTCTTTCACCACGCACATTTTCATTCTTTCTAAGGGCACAATCTTCCTTTATAAGCAAAGGCTCACATGTTGGATGCAGTGCTCCTGACCAGCAAGGGCTCCACAGGAGCAGTTAAAGAAATAACTCTTGTATTTTACTAACATATACTGAACTTCTGCAGATTACTCTGCTCAGTATCCATAGTTCAGTGCCTTGGAAATATTCCAGAAAAGCAGCTTGGTCCAACATTGGAAAATAATATTCTTTGATGCTCAAAAAGTTCACAGGTGAGGGTCAGCTTTGCCAGATCTCCTGATCCACACCAAAGTATCTGAAATCACTTATAGGAATTTGTTGCTTCAAAATAAAGTTTTCCTATCCTATTAAGAAAGGTGAAGGCATCCTTGGAAAAGATGTAAAAAGGCTAAATGTGAAAACTGAAACCAAACATTACAATTAACTATTAGCTTAAAGCTTTTGCATCATTTTCTTGGGCTATTGTTTCCAAAAAAAAATGGTTGAAGTAACATTTTTGAAGTAACTGCTTTGGGACAGAAATGTGCTCTTTATATTAAAATCTCTTTTGGGGCGAAATGCATATGGAGTTGTGTTTCCATCTCTGAGCAAATAAACTGGCCACAATGAACTCAAAGGAATGTGGCTTGATGTCATGATGGAGAGCTATTCCTTTGGATCTTAGAAAGAAAAATTCACCTGTCCTTTGGAAAGGAACAAATGAACAGATGTCTTTTCTTGGGTAACCTTAAAAAGAAAGCTAAATAAGGAAATGCATAGAAAGAAGGGAGGGGATATGCTTGTCTTTTCCAATGGAAGTGAGTAAGAATCATCTCTGTATGAGAGAAGCCCTCTATGTCTGCCATGTAACTCGAGTGAGCTTGGCAAGTCTCATCTGGAAGGAACCTCTGTGTTGAATGTTTGCCATGAGGGAGATTCTACCACTTCGGAACAGCCTCAGACAGTGTTTTAATTGTTTCACAATGAAAAGTTTTTTCTAATATCCAGACAGAATTTCTCTGGATGAAACTCTGTGCACCATTGTAAGGACATCCATCGACTGTGTAGCTGCATTTCAGGTATTGAAAGACTGTGATTACATCCCCCTGGAGCCTTTCATTCTCCAGGACAAGCAAACCCAATTTCTTCAAAATTTCTTCATGCTTTACTCTGCAATAGTCTCATCATCTTCATGACCCCTCTCTGGGTTCTCTCCAGTTTTTCAGTGCTTCTCTCGAACTGGGGCATAGTGTTCTATGTGTGGCCTAAAAAGTGCCAAGTACTATGAGATAATAATTTTCCTTGATCTGCTGGCTGATACAGGCTCAGGTATGGCTTGTTGCAAGGACAGACTCCTGGCTTATGTTTGGTCTGCTTCTCACTAGAACCCCCAGCTGCTTTTCAGCAAAGCTGAACCTCCCCAACCTGTATCCTCAAATGATGACTCAAGCTCTATTTATTACAGCTTGGACTCCTTCAGCACAACAAAGGGCACTTTTAATTTTTGCATCTTTCTGCATCAGATCGGTTCAGTACAGTCCTTTTGCTTATCAGAGTTACTTCAGTACCACACGAGGAAAAAAATGAATGGGTCCAAGTGGGTGGTAGACAGGATGCGATGCATCCTCCTACCTAGTTCCTGTCTGAAATGTGAACTGCTGGGACTGGCATTGAGTCCAGCAGCAGAAATCTGCTTGGGTAAAGGAGCTTATTGGTGTATGACCAACAAGTCTGAAAGGTTTTGTCTTGTGGCCACTCATATGTGGATCAACCAGAGGGTAGTGAGCTCCTCCTGCTTTGAAGACATGCCAAAGGGACTTCTATGGGGCAGCAAAAGAAGGAAAGATGACACATCAAGACAGATGCTGGTGTCTCAGGAAGAGAAGTGTAAGGAAGGAAGCACATTATCTGAGTCAAACTGCTCAGCTCCTGGTGCTCTACACTGAGAAAGCCATTGAAGTCTCCTTTGCACCTCTACTGCACCAGGGCACCTACTTTTTAGTGGTATGTTCCTACCTCTTAAAAAAAAAAGTGCGTATTTTTCCATATGACTTCATTTATCTTGTCCATTTCCAATTAGTACTGGTGACTTTATCGAGTCTGTTTTTCAAATGATCAAAGCAAGTGAACTTTGTTGGTTTGTAGAATTCAGTGATCCATCTCTTGGTTACAACAATGTTACAAAAAGCTTCCAGGAGTTTTGTCTACATTTCCTTTAATCAATGCCACTCTTTTGTTACCACCTATTCCTTAAATCATTTTAAACAAGGTTTCTCAATTTCTTTGCACCTGCAGAGGCTTTTATAGAGTTATCCTATTCCCCCTTAGTCAGTTAGTGATACTGAGCTAAACACTTATTTCTTTAATCTTCTCTAGAAATGAATCCCTCAAGTCCTTTAAACATTTTTTGTGGCCCTTTTCTGAATTTCCTGCAGTTGGAGCCTGTCTGGCAGAGATGTGCTTAGACTGGGGAGCAATATTCTACCTGCAGTTTCCTAGTTTGCTCCTCTCTGCACCTTGTCTCTGGGTTCTCAACTCTCCAGCTGGGGAATCAGTGGTACAGCCCTCAGCAGCCCTTGAAAAACATAGCAGTAGCCAGAAATCAGCTTCAGCAGCAGTAATGGTGTTGGAACTGAGCCCTCTGTACGGTGTTTGGCTGAGGCAGAGGAATACAGATGCTGCCAGTCCTGAGAAAGCTGCAGCCCCCCTGAGATGTGTTCCCGAAGCTTTGCATTTTTACATAAGATATAAATCAGAGTGCTTTGTAACTGAAAGCACATGCATGTGTAGTAGGCAGATGGAGGCAGTGATCGTATGCCAAAATGTAGTTTTGTGAAAAAAAAAAAAGAAAAGAAATTAGGAAAATTGAGGAGAACAGCATAGTGTAGTGCATATTCTCAGCCAAAGTGGAATCCCTCTTAGTACAGGAGCACAGGCTGGGAGTTAGGGGATGTAAAGATTGCTTTGCAGTTTTCACTTCCTGAGGAAGAGTATATAGAAATTCAAATCCCAGCACGAGTTTTAACACACAGCTTCCAACAGCTGCTGGGTATCACATAAGGAATTGGCAAGTCTATGGCAGCAGCTGCGACTTGCCACATCCCTGGCAGTACTGCAGAGCTGTAGGAGATGGAGGTGATGCAGGTACTTTTGCGAGGCATTTTCCACTTGGGTTATATTGAAACAGAGCAGCTGTGGTGACAGAAGACATTCAAGACCTCCCATGTTACTTTGTCCAATAGAGTCTAAAGTTGGGGTTTTTTTTGTTTGTTTGTTTTGTTTTTGTTTTTGTTTTTGTTTTTGTTTTTGTTTTTGTTTTTGTTTTTGTTTTTGTTTTTGTTTTTGTTTTTGTCTATAAAACACGTTTACCAATTTATGGTACTATATACACTAAGTCAAAATACGGGGGTTTGATCTTCATAAGAGAAAATATGTTTTGAAGGCAGAAACATCCTATTTCATGCATGGCCACATGATTTTAGAGGCAGAGCAATGAATTACACTTGCAATGTAATAATTTCAGGTTCTTTATTTGCATTTGTCCCCAAAACAAGATGAACACAATAATCTGAAGAAAGGATGCCCATTCTGACATCTCTGAAAAACTCAAATGTTTTTTCCATCCCTTTTGGTGGGGAAAGAATGCAGCCATAATGCAGCAGTCCTCTAGGTGGGTCTTTATTCAAAGCTGGATCAAAGAATAATAGTTAACTGTATCTGTTCCATGACCTTCATTTCTGTCATACTTTAGGGCATTTGAGCATTGATATTCCTTTGTAATAGACAAGCAGCACACAGTAGACAGGGAAGTAATACCTAGGCAGAAAATCAGCAGTTTCTCCTATACAAGAGAATTTAATCCCTTGCAAACATCTTACCCTACCCCCTAGAACAGCTGGTGTTTTTTTTTCTTTCTCTGCCCAAAGGAACAACAAAGAAACAGTCTGTGTAAATGTTGTATTTTTCACAATAACAGCTAGCCTTTCTTTTCAAATGGTGAAATGTATGAAGGGGTTAAGCCTGGATGTGGGCCATGTACAGGTTTCAGTGCTTAAGGGTCAAGTCAAAGAAGGGAATTAATTTTTTCCCAGCTTTTAAAGCACAAACTACTGAACGTGCAGGATTAAATATCAGATAGTAGGTATTTCTGTGGAACTAGTCTGTACTTGCAGCAAATTCAGTGGCATCACATATGTTCCACAGGGAACACATACATATTCCATATGGAATAGGATTTCAGGGAGTGTTGTGTGCAGTCAGTTGGGGGTGGGTTCTCTCTACTCACTTCATCTACTGTTTCTGATTACTTTCAGAGTCCTCAGAGATAAAATCCCCCTCCATATAATAATGTCTCTAGATACAATTCCTAATGTATTCAAAAGAGCTGGACCAGAAAATGAGTATGTATTTACAAATATATTTTCATACAGGAGTTGAGTATCCATTATAATGGAACAAAACTTGTAGTAATGAATGAAATTAGGAAAAGCAAGACAAATCTCTTTCTTTCACTCTGGAGAGTCTACCCAGAGACTTCCAGGACAGCATGCAGAGTATTTCAGATTTGGACTTGATCTCCAAATACTCCAGACATAGCCCCTTTTCCCCTTTCCCCTAATTCTCAAAACTTTACTATTCATTTAAGCACTGGAGGACTCCCAAATCAGTTGATCATTGATTATTTAGCTATGATTTAGATATGATTATTTAGATTAGATATAAGGAAGAAGTTTTTTTTACAGTGAGGGTGGTAAAACATGGAAGCAGATTTCCCAGAGGTATGGTAGATGCCCCATCTCTGGAACCATTCAAGATCAGTTTGGGTGGGGATCTGAGCAACTTGATGGAGTTGAAGATGTCCCTGCTCATTGCCAGGGGATGGGATTAGATGAGCTTTAAAGGTTCTTTCCAGCCCAAACTCTACTATGATACTGTGATTCTATGATTCTACTGCTAAGAACAGGTCTCTGACACTTTTGGGAAAAAAAAAATCAGCGAGGCTATATGCTTGAAAATCTTTAGAAACAAAAAATGATCATGTCTATATAACTGAGCTTCTCAGTCCTGGAGCTTCCTATCTTTTCTCAGGTATCTTAAATACGTGCCCACATCAAATGTTGGTTTCTTGACTTTTGCAGTAATTTTGAATCTCTGGCATCCACAAAATTATGGTCATCCTAGCTAATTAATACAGTCTCTGATGAGAGTCAATAAAAATGTCTATAGCTGTTGTATTCAGTTTGATTTGACCATGTACGTATCTCCTTCTCTCTCTCTGTACACTCAGTGGAGTCTGGAAGGGATTCAGCTGACCAGCTGAATCCTGTTCTATTGATCCACTCTATTGGCTACCTCCCCAGTGAGTAGGGAGGCTCCTAGAACCCAAACCCTCAAACTCAAGCTCTGAGAGTGTGAAGGATGTGTCAGAATGTGGCTTAGGCTGGCCGCATACATGTAGCACTGGCCTGTCCCAAGCCAAGCCCTCAGGCATCATACCCATATTTTAAAAACAAGTAAAAATAAATCAAGCAAAAAGAATCCTGAAAGCAGAAAAAGCCACGAGAAAGGCATCATTTTACCCAAGAAAAGTTCTTCTTGTGTAATTAAGTTCGCTCCATTTAAAGTAAACCCTCTCCTGTCTGTTCTCTTTATGTGGAGGCACGGTGCACTTGGCAAGGCTCTAGCTGAAACAGGGTCCTTCAGACCGTGGGCAGACAATTTTCCAGTGGTTATAAGGCAGCAAGAGAGTGTGTACAGTGATCTGGGGGAGTATGGAGGAAGCTGTGTGCTGTAAGAGGGCTGGCTAGCTCAGGCCATGCTTGCAAAATGAGCTTATTTCCAGGCAGACCCCAAAGGCCTTCTTCACACATCAGTTTTATCAGGGTTCATCACTGTAATCAAGATGGTTAAAAATAAAACATTGTTGCATACCATGACCACTCCACTCGTTTGGTACTCAGAAAGAAAGCAGATGTATTTCTGAAATTCTGGTTCCAAGGAAGTCCGTCAACACGTTTATGATTCCTTGGTTTTCAATTCCATCTCCCTCACTGCGCTTCATGTTGCAGTGAAAGACCGGAGAACCCTGGGAGTGTTATGGATGAAAACAGCTAGAGTGGGAAAAGTGCATCTAGAGACTTTTTTACACCAGCAAGTCTTGTAGCTTTAGCTGCACCACTAAAGAAGCATTCTTACTTCTCTGAGACCTGATGCACACCCGAAGCAGTTAAGGGTGCTTCTAGTGGCAGAGCTTATTCTGCTTCTGGCTGCAAAATGAGTTTCTCTAGTACAAATGATACTTTCAAATCTATATAACCACACATAAACTGCAGCTTCCAGAAGCAGATGTAAAACACACACAAAAAAGGGCCAGTATCATTGTGTGTTAGTGAAAATAACTACAACAGGATAAAGCCTCTCTAACATGGGCCAGCCCTAAATGGCAGGCACAAACATGGTACTCTGTGTGGAAATGACACAGAGAGACTTGTGTAAACTGCAAGCTCTAGTCAAAGTGTACAAAATGTCTCTGCCCCACATTGCTTCTATATTTAGCCATGCAAAATCTCCATTCCTATCATGTGCATCAGCAGGAGAAGGAATTGACTGAGTAATTTATGCTGAAACTCATTCAGCGCATTCATTTAGATGGCTGTGTTAAACCTCTCTGTAGATTTTTCATAACACATAATGCAGTGCTATTGATTTATTCCCCCTGGATTCTTCTTTCTGCGTACCTCAGTACTGCTGCTGAGCATCCAAGCCTTTGAGTCCTGTGCAGCACAAGCTACCTACTTCTCCATTTCACATACGTTAAAAAATGCCCTACAGTGGTACTCAAGGGGTTTTTTTGTTCTTATGAGTTCCAGTGTTTCTTTGCGTGGGGCTTCCCAAGGCTCCTCAGAGCCTGCTGTTCTCTTAACCTGTTCACCAGGGAAGAACTGACACTATGAACCAGATCTTGGAGCTGGCAGAGCTGCCCCTGTGAAGGACAGTCTTCCAGCTGCCTTCCTCTTCCCCAGACTGCAGCAAAAATGAACCAGTAATAACATGGCACGCCAGGATCTGAGGCGGGCAAAGACAAATATAGATAATTTCCCTGTTTCTACTGTGCACAGTGTAGGCTGTTTTAGCACAGCATTCCATGAACCCAGGCTTGGGGAGCGTGGCCTGTCTTGTTTGCATGCTGCAGGTGACTCTTCAGTATCTAGAATTTGTTTCACTCTAAGCCTTAAACCCCTCTTGAGTCCCTCTTCCTCCTCAGTGGTGTGGATTGAGTGTACATACAACAGCGACAGACTGAGGATTCAGATGATGCAAGACAGGGTGCTAACACTGTCACCTCGGAGAATGTCCAAGTCTTACAGGCAGCAGACAAGCACATTTGATTACCTTTTAATATATTATTGAGCTACAAAACTATTTATACCAAAGACTGCTTTTCTTCCACTCACCAAAACAGGCTTGGAAAATACATACCAGGTGTGGGGAGTTCATGGCTTCCCATAATGACATGATAGAATATTAGGAGGAAAGAGAAAGACATGGAGATAGGGCCACAAACCCTTGGACAGAGATGCCTGAGGGTATAACAACTGCAGTACACAATTCTCTCTGACACAGTAGGTCAAAGTGAACAAGCATAAGATTTGCATTGATTTGCATGCGGAGTCTCTGCAGTCACTGAAGTTGCACCTACTCTTGTTCAAAAGCCCTAGTCCTGGCCTCCCAGAAGTCAGCCCTTTCATCACAGCCTGTAGAGATGTTTCATGGCAACCAGGAAGGTCCTTTTAATTCTAAATACATGTCCTTCAACAGGTCTATACTATAACTGAAGCCTACACTTAAGGCAGATCAAAGTTTCGCTGTGTGGCATGGTAGCTGGCATCTGATTTTAAAAGCACAAGCAGACTCTTTAAAAAAGCAATGAAGTGAAACCAACTGACACTATAATTTAAATAGAAATGGTGTTTAATTGCCTTTTCCTGTATCACTTCTAAAAATAGATGCCGCATACACTCTCTGTATTTGCATACATATGTGCATACATATAGTGGCTGTCAATCACTTGGTAAAAAGTGCGCAGTTTGAAATGGAAGTGTTTGCAACTCAGGAAATGAAGAAATAATGTGACTCAGGCAATCTGAAGACGAGTCTGTCTCAAAGATCATATGCTCCTTAACTTCATAAGCAGGCATTTCTTTTCCCTCACAGAATATCTGCCCCTTTCAGGGAGCTGAGCAGCCCTGGGTGGTGATGATCAGGACTGTGCGGCGGAGGAACCACTTGGCTGTAGGACACGTCTCATACATGAACTTCAACCCCAAATGAAAAATTCTAGCTCAGATGGTTGTGATTTCTGCTATCTAATGACCAGATAGTCTTAAGTCTTACAATGGAGAATATTAAGAATTCTTTTTGTAAGCCATGGAGTTGCTGATCTTTCTGATAAAAAGATAAAGCCTATTCTTTCAGGATTTGTGGTTCTTACACTTCCTTCTCCTGCTGGGCAGACCTGAATAGACACTAACTGAGCTGGTTAGCTCTTCTTCCTGTTCTGCCACAGGTCTCATTTCAGACTTCTTCAAGTCTTTCACACAGTCACCTTACAAACAGAACTAATGCTCACAGACACAAGCCATGACAAAGAGCAGCTGAGGATTCCAACATCTAATAACAAAAAGAGGGAAAGAAAATATATTTGAGAACCATTCAAGATGCTTAACCATTCTTCTTTAGAGCTCCTGTCCTGCCACATCTGGTGCTTAATTTTTCCCACAAGAAATAAACTGGAGCACAACCAGTAAATTTTAAAGGAAGACATTTATAGCTCTGTCATATCTCCACTAGTCATTTTGAAGTCTGACATAAGAAGACCAGCTGCAAAGGATGTGTTTACAAACATGAATTTTTTGAACGATTGATGGCCACAGGCCAAACCATAAATGCTGAGTAATTAATTATCCAGAGTGCTTTGTGAATCATAAAGGCAATTCATCTTTATGTTTAGTTGAGCCCTGTTGCAGGACATTATCAAAGTTGTATAAACCAAGCAAGCAAGAAAAATATAAGTTCCAAAGCAATCTAAAGTAATAAGACAACTGAAACACACCCCCCCGCTACAAAACAACGAAGAAAATGCATAGAACTCTATTTAGTCAAACTCCATGCTATTCTTTCATGTATTAATTCATTTCTAAATTATATATCTGTTTTCATATCTAGGCATGCATGTGATTTACTGCTTCTGACACTCTTCAGCACACGCAATTCCTCTTGCAATCAATGAGATTTCATCATACAGGTGTAGGGAAGTTTTCCTCTTTATTATCTGGAAATGTTTGGTAGCAGAAGGACTGTGTGCATAAGATCTAAGCCCCGAAATGAAGAAAATTTGGTTTCCAGCTCAAGGCTTCTCATTTAATATTTTGTGCAAAGGTCTCCAAGTTAACAGGTACCTTTACATTAAAGCTGCTATTAAAACTTTCCTATGTCCCACATCTCTAGTGAGGATAAAGTCACTAGTAATAGCTAGGTTACAAGTCTAAGGGTGGTGAGGGTAATCTAAGTACACACTATATTTCATACACACAAACAGGTCAAAACCTCTGACTTGGACATTTCAATGGGGATGAAATTGCCTTTACAAAAATCAGGCTAAGTTCAGTGGAAGATTTCACCAATGTAATAGGCAGCAGCTTTCTAGGGAGAGGAACTGCTGGAGGGATTGGGTACTGGGGGCAAAGGGACATTAAACACGCTCTGTCAGCTGCAGACTGCAGACTGTGCAGTAGCACTCCCACTGAGAGCTAATGGATGATGAAGAGACACAGCCAAAATGTCTCTGCAATGCTCACGGGCCCCGGCTGTGCTCAGGGAGAGATTTCTTCCTGGAAACCCAAAATCCTGAACCCTCCTCCCTTGGAGCAGAGCAAAAAGGAAGAGCAGAGGAGGAAACTGCTTTGAATGAAAACCACATGCACAGTTGTGTGCGATGGGGGACATGACCAAGGGAGGTATGTTTTATACTTTATGGAAGTGGCCCCTGGGAAACTTCTCTTTGGATGGTTTATGAATGTAATATTTGTTCCGCCATGTGCTCAGCCGTTTTATCTCTAAGGTCTCTGTGCTGCAAAATATAGCCCTGAACAGAGTGGTGTGCTCTTGCAAGGCTTCACTGACTCAATGGGATTCTCACCAGTGCACAGGCTGCATGCAGCCTAAAATAAAACTCCAAAGGAGTTAGTGACTTGTGCATGCAAGACTTTGCATGCTGCGTATTAAATCTATCCGTAGGTGGTGTTAAACTTAGAGTGTGGTCTGTCATTCGGAATGCCAGCGCACTAAAAAGAGATTGTCAGGAAGATATTGTCTAGGAATATAAATGCCATGTGTTAAGTGCAGTTTTTATTTAAAAGCTAGGCGGAAAAAATTTATTTGGTTATTGTGCTGGTTTTTGTTTGCTTGTGCTGTTTCAAAAATGTGGCATCCATGTACTGCACTCCAGCAAGTTTGGAGCAATTTGGTAGGAATCCTGGAAGCTCTCTTATCGCAGTAAACCACTGCACATTCAGAAAATCTGTCTATCATTTGAGTGTTACTATAGCAACAACCTAGTTCCAGCTGGAAAATACTGGTCCACTTCTGCCTGCATACTCTGCTCTACAGGCTTGCTTTCTCCCATGGAACAGCAGCAAAACATCTTTTAGCATTTGAGGCATAAAATAACACTTGGGAAAGGAAACTCCATGGAAAGGACACTGCCCTACCCTCCTGGCATGCACTAGTAGGCAACTTATTTACTTCCAGGTGAAAAAAGTAGTGTATCTCTAAAACACATTCCTGATAATTATTTCCAATTTTGTTGCTGAAGTCATCTATACTAAGAAAAGCAGTTTCACAGCTTTTTAACCAATTAAACACTTTTCTTAGTATTGCTATAAATCAAGACACTATTTTCTTGGTAGTTATCATCAGTTCTTCTCCAACTTTTGGAAGGCGTGTACACTAACTCACTAGATACAGTGATTACAAACGATCTCCAGATGGTGCCATGGCAGGCCGAACTGATGGGTGAATTTAAATCCAAATGCGTACCTTCCCAGTCACAAGCAAGGAATTGTTTCAAAATATGCCTGAGGTTTCCCAGGAGGGAAGAGATGGGATCCCCTCTTTGGACTGAGGAAGGAGCTCTCCTGTGCTGTTCCCGAAGTCAGGTCACCACTGGTGTTGGTGACACAGAGTGCTTCAGCAGCATGGGATGTTCCTTTGGGACAGTATATTTTGCATGCCCCAGCTGTCACAATTGTCCAGGCATGAGGACAGTGTGCTGGTAACATGCCTGCTTTCCAGCACAAAGTAGAGGGGTTTGTCTTAGTCCATCATTTTTTTCCAGCAGCAAAATTTCTGCAGGCAAATGGTTCCCTGATGGACACTCCACATCTTGTATGTTCTGTCAATACTGGCCCCAGGACAGCTCGCTATGTCCTTAGTGCAGTAGCTGAGGTTTGAAAGGATAATGATGAGACCTTTATCCACCTTTTTCTTTCCCTGCCTTCTGACAAAACAGTTTCTAATGCCTTTCCTGCAGACAGATCCCACCTGAAGCAGCAGGGTTTGTGTCCACCTTGCTGAGGAGGAGGAAAAAAGAAAGTACTGTAAAGGCAACAGGTTGCTGTAAACACAGTTGGTCAGCCCATTAATGTATGAACTGGACTTTAATGTACAACTATATCAGTGCAAAAAGCAACAAGGAGGAAAAAAAATCTCACAAGTCAATCAAGTCAGATGCCAAGCTGTTTGCAGGGCTTGGAGTTTCTTAGCCCATTTTGTTCTGATATCCTCAAAGGATGATTTCGGCAGGATTCACTCTGAGTGAATTTCCGTAGGATTTACTTGAAGTGTTTTTTCAGTACCTTTGGCTTCCTTCCCCAAATTCTCTGGCATACTTTGTATGAGTGGGAAGAATTTACGGAAATGTCTTTATTTTTTAAAATTAAGTAGGTAGAATCTTTTTGAGGATCGTCTCTGAATATCTCATAGATCATTGGTATTATGCACACCAAGGCAGATAAATGAAGCTCAGCTCTTCTGTTACATATATTCTTTTAATTTTGTGCCCTGAACCCAACAGAGACACCACTTTTCTGTGATGTCTATGTCTCTGCCAACTTCTTAAAACTTTTAATCTTTTTTTAACCCAACAGTGAACAACACAATTGTAATTTTAACAGGGAATTTTGTATTTAATTTGGTTTTTAATGTGATTTTCAAGGCAGCATGGCCAAGAACTTATCTTCCTGGTTGAAAGAAACTGCCATTCTTTAACATCTGTTAGGAGCTTTTCTAAATTAATTTAAGCAATCACATTGTTATGAACGCCTCCTATTGAAGGCTGCCTTGTTGTCCCACAGTGAGTATGGGGTTTATTCTTCCAACATGCTGTTTTGCCATCCACTCATCCTTTCTGAGTCTGGCTGGCCTGAGAATCCAACCTGTCTCTTGCATGTTAAATTGCGAAGGTCTAACCATAGCCCAAGGGAACAGTGTTGAACAACATGATTTTTAATGAGCACACTCAGTGTGGGTTGCTCTTGTTTAACATAGAAGAAAAGCATAATCCCTGCTCCAAGCCATTTGCAGTCTAAGGGCTGGATTGTGGCTTTAAGCAACATGAAGCAGTGGGGAGAAGGTGCAGAGGGAGCTACTCCTAAAGGCATTTTTACCAAGTCTGTGGGAGCTCAAAGAGTAGCAACTGCTGCTACTCTCATGTATAAACATGGGAAACATGACTGACACAAATTAGTAGCTCAGCTCTCACTCAGGGGGAGGCATGAAGCTTTTCTTTATATCTGAATGCCAGCAATGATGCAGAGAGAAGGGTCCTTGTCTCCTGTTGTTGTAACACAACAATTGTGCGGAATTACAGCAGAAGTATGTATATTGATGTTATAGTGATACCTTTTCCTGGTCTTAAAAATTGGGAGCCAGGCACAGTTAAAGGATAAAGGGTTTTTACCTCAGTAACTGAGGTTGCAGCAGAGCAGACACATTGTTCTCCACAGCTTTTTGCCACAAACATTGATAAGGCTACCAGAAAAATTTTCTTCCTGGGCAAACAGGTTGCAGTTGTCTAAACAGGAAGGGCAAGTAGACTTGTGTTCAGCCAAAAAACTGAAGGTAGGCAAAGAAATGTACTTTCCAGTCATGACTGGTTACGCAGGTTGAGCAGAGATGGCATCAGGAACCATGTCATGTGTTTGCCCAGAGTATGACTCAGAGATGGCCTCCTCTCCATCACTTGCTTTTGGAGATAATAACTCACAAGGGACCTTGGTATGAAACTTTTTACAGAAATGGACTTCTTGAATCAGTACTGTTTCAGTCCTTCAGAGGAAAAAAGAACTTGCCCAGCCAAGGAAGGAAAGCCCTTATTGCTACACACAAAGAACATCTGTTCCTAAACAACCAGCTGTCTCTAAACAATTTTTTTTCTGCAGGATATAAAACCAGGAAAATTTAGTTTGAGTCCTCAGACTGGCAAACAAAACCTTTCAGATAAGAGCTGATGCCATGGGTTCAGAGATTTTATTTTCTTCTTGACATCAGAGAGGCATTTTGCCAAGAGAGAAGCAATCAGAAGTAGGGTGTTAAAAAATTAGTTGGGGAAGGCATCGCAAAACATGGAAATCTGCCAGGTGTCAAATGAATAACTGTCTAGAGAACGAGAACAGGAAGAAAGAAATAGAGAATGGAAAAAAGAGGAATCAGGAAAACCCAGGACACTTCCTGCACTTCTACATCTGTATATAGTAAAGACAAAATGGTGGAAAGAAGATTCATGGAGACAACAGCATATGAAATGAAGCTGACTAAAAAATGGGACATTTTTAGACCAAAGGAAGAAACCCCAAAATATGCAAACCCACATGTCTGTCTCCATAAGTGCAGCACAAAATAGAAGATGAGGATGAAAGGGGCACTGTTCCACTCTCCTTTCGGAGAGACTGTGTAGCCAGGGAAGTACCAGTCACAGGCACATAAACAGAATAGGGCAAGGGGTGCCTGGTCTAGCCATGTGCTAGGGCAGAATTTCCTTTTCAGGCGGGTTTTTCAGCATTAAATGCAACCATCCTGAAGCCTGGGTGGACAGTACAAGAATGTAACCTTTCGATGACAAGCATATGCACCACAGATAACCTTATCAGACCTCAGCACAGGCATATACAGGTTGAAAAACATTTGGCAAGACAACACAGATTTTTCTTGCAGCCCTGCCAAGCTTATCTGAGCCAATTCAATCAAACACAACAATGTATTGTTAAGTAATGAGTTTCCTAAAAAGGACCAAACTCTGTGTTATGCGTCATAGGAGCAACTGTGTGAGTGGTCCTTTTGTACAAGTTAATACGATTTGAAACCAACATCACTTTCATTTGGCTGTAGTTTCTTTCCAAAAGAAAGCTGGTTATAATTTTGCAACAGTAAATGGGAAACTGTGCAGACTTTTAAGCTTGGTTATTTTTAATTACTGGTGCAGACATACTGACACATGAAATATCTGATGAGAGGTGGGACCACTTCCAAAAATCTGGTTCCAGCTCCATGTTATTGAAGGCTATCACATCTCACACAATTTTTAAAGTACTTTTGTCCAAACACAATTATGCTTATGTTAAGAATTATGGTGGCATTATTCTGTGTTAAAAAAAAAAAGAAATTAAACCTTTGACCCACTTAAATGAAGCTCAGTCTAACCTTCTCCCTGCTGGAGTACTGAGTACAGTAACCTTCTCCTTGCAAGTCTGGCAGGGATACCATCAGTAACTCTGCACACTGGGCCATATACAGGTGGCATGTAGGGAACATTCTGCTATTTGCTTTCATGCATTGTCCTGCCAACACAACAAAATGTTTTCACACCTCAGAGCTGTCACTGGACCCTTCTTCAGGACAAAGTTTGAGAGTTGTTTGTCCATACTGTCTCACTTGGAATTCTGTCATGGAACTTTGCTGTAGTTTAAACAGTGGCTGGGAATTTTGTTCTTGTTTCTGACCTGCTCACCATGGAGTTGACCTCAGAGAAGCCACCTGCTGCCAGTCTTCCTGCCATTCTCAGCTGTTCTCTCCCCCAAGGACCAGCACACCTTCCCTGTCCGTTCTGTTCCAGTGAGCTCAAGGCATAGTTATCATATAAATAAATGAGTAATTTCGAAACTCAGACATACAATGGCAGCTATTATGCAAGGTTTAAATACAAAGCATAGGTCAGATGAAGTCTGCACAAATATGCCACTTTACACTGTCAGGGGAACTGGTCCCATCATTCATTATTTCATTTAGGAGTGGTTGCCACATTATCTTTTGTCTCCCGATCGAGCACTTTTGTTCCTTGCAGGAATCTGGTCCTAGGAGAACAAAGAACGTAGGAGAATGGGTAGAAGTGATAGACAGAAACACTTCACAAGGTTCGCATAGTGGTTGCAACTGGTATCGTGATGCACACATAGATCAGGGATGTGCAAGAAGTTAGAGCTCACCGATGCTTATGAACAGTCAAGCTCTCAGGTCAGGTAAGCAGCTCACAGAATCACAGGATGGGTCAGGTTGGAAGGGACCACGGTGGATCATCTAGTCCAACCTCCTTGCACAAGCAGTGTTATCCTAGAGCACATTGCACAGAATTGCATCCAGATGGTTCTTGAGGATCTCCAGTGAGGGAGACTCTCCAGTCTCTCTGGGACAACCTGTTCCAGTGCTCAGCTACCTGCACACCAAAGAAGTTCTTCTTCATGTTCAAGTGTAACTTCCTGTGCATCAGTTTCTACCTTGCCTCTTGTCCTATTGCTTGGCGCCCCTAAGAAAAGCCTGGCTGCATCCTCTGACACCCTCCCTTCAGATAATTACATAAGACGGATGCTTCAGTCCCCTCCTCATCTTTGTTGCCTACCACTGGACCTGCTCCAGAAGTTTCATGTCTGTCTTGCAGTGAAGACCCCAGACCTGGGCACAGCACTCCAGATGTGCCTCACAGGGCTGAGTAGAGGGACAGGATCCCCTCCCTTGACCTGCTGGCAGTGATCTTTATCCAGGTGGTTGTTTCATCATAGAAGGCAATCAGGTTGGTCAAGCATGATTTGCCGTTAATGAATCCATGCTAACTACTCCTTGTCACCTCCCTGTGGACAGAAATGGCCTCCAGAATGAGGAATTTCATCACCTTTCTAGGGATTGAGGTAGGGCTGACTGGCTAGTAGCTCCCTGGGTCCTCCTCTCTCTTGTTGAAGACTGGGGTGATGTTTGATTTCTTCCAGTCCTCAGGCACCTTTCCATGCCATGACCTTTCAAAGATGATTGTGAGCTTCCGTATTATGGTGTCTGCCAGCTCCCTCAGCATCTATGGATCATCCCGGCAGGGTCCATTAACTTGTGGAATTCAAGTTTGCCTATGTGTTCTCTAACACAATCCTCCATGACCAGAGGAAAGTCTTTCTCTCAGTGGCCCAAACTATTTTGGAGTCTTCTCCAAGAAAGAATGAAGCCTCAGAAATTGTTTTGTCCATCATTCTTGAGGCTTCCCGACATATCAGTGATACTTCATGGGCAATGACATCAATCAGCAGCTACAAAGACTCAGTGAAGGCTCTTGATACTCATCTGAAGAGAAGGAAACTAGAGACATCCCTTACTTTTGCAGTGTCTGAAACTTACTAAAGTATGGCCTAGAAAGCTGCAGGTCAGGACATGGTCATCAATGACATCACACCTAACCTTGCACTGTGCCGAACTTTTCTGTTAAAAATGTTGTTTTCATTGTTATTATTAATTACTGGCTCATTTAATGATAAAGCATACAAACAAAAGGAAAAGTGAACAGAAGGCATACAAGAGTATATTAACAGTTAATGGAAACCTTCACCATGTCAATTGCACTACGGCCAACACAGTTGAGATGGTTCAGTGTAAAATCTGGTTCATAATGCTGTGGGATTCTGACACACATTTTATAGCTGTAATTCTAGCCTCTTCCATGCCTAGCCCTGCCCCAAAACATTTAATCTCTAGTTCAATAATATGAGAGTTGTTTTATGTGCAACTAGGGGCTCAAAATCAGAATTTTCTATCATGAGAAAATTCTCTAAATTAGAAGATTATACTTAATAAATGGGTAATTGCCAGACGCATGGCCATTAGGACTCTAAGACACCTCACATTTCATGCCAGGTCATCCACACAGAAAATATTGTGACAGTTTCCTCGTGCTACCAGTTTTCTTTCACCTGGAAACACTGAGAACTCCATTTCATGTTTGCAGGCACTAAGTAGGTGGGAGTCCACAAGCCACAGGAGCTGTGACAAGCTAAAGCCCCTACATGTAAGAGCTGGTTACTCTTTCTGTTTAAAAAAAATTCTAAACCAAACCTAGATTGATTCAGCTGTAATCCAGGGCCACATGTTGGCTATCTAGTCCATCTATAGAGACAAGTAATTATTATTTGTCCAGAAGGTATGTGACCAAGATATCAAAAACACTTCTCCCAGTTAATTCTTTGAAGATTAGATGTCTGGTAGCCCTGGACAGTAGGACATGGGAATCACTCCCTTTTTTCCTTGATCTTAAGCAACACTCCATTCGCAATTCTAATGGAAGAATTAGAAATTATTTTTATTCAAATTAGATGCTTTTTCAACCAGCAAGAAAATAATTTTATGAGTGTTGCTTTTTTTATTAAAGACATAAAACAACTGCCTTTCACATGAAATAATTCTTAGACATTTATATTTGAAAAACGGTATTGTAAATAATGAGCTCGAATACCTCAGGGATTAAGGATATAAAATCATAGCTTCTAATATCAAGTAATTTTTAAAGCTAAGCATGATCACAACTTGTTTCAATAGATGTGAGGGTACCCTAAAATAAAAATAACATTTTTTCACCTCTCTAGTTTTAAAGTGTGACTGATTGTATTTAAAAAAAAATTTGAAGAATTTTTTTTTTCTGTGCTGTGGTTATGAATAGCAAGTTTCATCCCTGAAAGTTGTAAAATGACCGAGACATAAATCTCGCAAAAGCAATGTTTAGAATAAGCACAATAATTCAGACCTAACTGCATGGTCATAAATAGGATTCTTTAATGTATAATAGGGTCCAAAGTTTCATAACTCTCACAATAAATCTTGTTTCAGTCTGGGGAAAATGGCAGGGTCATGCTCAGATGTGCTCATTTAGATTTATAATTTCTTTTGGCCTGGTTCATAAGACTATTGCCTCAATATCATTAGTGAGTTTTGTAGGCAATATAAATCTTGGATGGAGTTTTTGCAGAAGGCTAATAATTTGTCTTAAAAACTCATGGCTATATTGAATCATTTTCTCACGTCATTAAATTAATTTTGTTTTCTTTCAAAATCTATAAAATCCTTTCTCACAACATTCTAGACATTTCAACCCCGCATGGAAAAGAGCCATATAGAGGGATTTCACCAGGAAACACTGAGACAGTAACATTAAAACCAAAACAGGAATAACTAAACAAAACAAATCAGAGGCTCTGGTCCCATATTCAGTATGGATCATCACTAAAAATCAGATGTACTGATCAGTGAAGCAATTTGCAGGCAGGAGTTAGGAGTTGGAAAGCCTGGGATTTCCTGCCAGCTGCATCACAGAGTTCCTGTCAGATGCTGGCCTCATCACTCAGCTCTTGCAATGCTGCCAAGCCCCAACATGCTAATTAATTAACCAACTCTTCACTTCACCAGCCGCTGAGATTAAAAAAATATTTCTGCAAGTACTTCTTGTTTCTTTGCTTTCTAGGCTAGTGGGGGTCCTGTTTTTCAGGTTCTCACCATAGCCTTCCAGAACTGCACACATACCCCATTTTATTCCTGAATAGAATTTATATTCTCACACAATGTCTTGGCTCCAGGAGCTGAAGTGTTCACAAGATATGTATCATGAGGTCTGCAGTGGAACCAAGGATTGGTAACTACTGTCCTTGGTGGGTCCTGCATGCAATGAGCATTTTCTTCCACTGATTCCTACTTCACATGGATTTACAAAGACTTCATTCATGTTTGCAGGTCTCCGAACTGCTCAGGAGAAAGGTGCAATATCTGTGCTGTGCACAAAATGTGATAACATCTAGCTTTGAAATCTGCTGAACTGTTGGCCAGACAGCTGATGAGACTTATCCAATTTCTAGGGCCCTTCATCTGCTGTATGAAATGGAAAATAGCTGTATTTATGTAAATAATAAATGAAATGCCAGGAGGTGGCACTTGAAAATATTTACTACGTTTCCTGTGCTTTATTTGAGCCAATAAAAACATGTTGTTGTGTACTGCAAATGGTTTCCTCTGTGCAGCTCTCCACATCAGCTCGTAACAAGAGAGGGTTCAGTTCCTGTGCTCAGTTATATTGGTGCCTGTCAGTGTAACCCCATCTCACTGCAGTGGTGGTAGTGCAAAAGAAGAGTCACGTTCAGCCCTGCGTCGGTCTCCCGCATGTGACTGCTTCTGGGCTCTAACACACAAGGGGCAGTCCCTTAACCTTCACACAGACCAGGAATCCAGCTTTGGGGAGAGTGGCTTGCAGTGGAGACACATTTTTTATAACACTGGCTTTCTGGAATTGTATTCTTGCAAGATTTAACTGCATACAAAACAACTGTTAATAAGGTCTTCTTTGATCTTTGCACAGACTTCCATGCTTATTTGATTTTACTGCACTTTGAAGTAATTGTAGGCTATGCTATGGAAATAGAGAAGGAAATCTCACTAGAGAAGCCTGGGGAAATTACTGCAGTTGGAGAATCATAAAAAACTGAGCTACAAGGGACCATGAGAGGTTACACACTGAAAGCATTTGATTTAGCATGGATTTTGGAAGATTACTACAGTATAACAATGTCAAATCAATTTAAAATTGTTCTTTGCAGCACTGTTGTGTTAAAAAGGAAGGATACTTGTTTCTGAATGACTGGTGAAATAAAGTAAGCTGAACATTTCCTATTCCAAAATAGTTTTCAACACCTGGACTCTGCCTTTCTCCCCACTCGAGGCATTCCATGGCAGTGCAACTTCAAAAAGATATTGCACTTGTAGTTAGTGATCTCTTCTCAGAAATGCTAGAGAGAGTAGAATCAGATATGGCATACCACAAAATTTTATGTGGTGGTTTTGTAATGAGAGAAAATACTTTTTGAAGTAGAAGGGGAAAACGGTTCTCTGGTGTGCTTTTTTTACAGCAACCAGGAAAAACTAGCAATATGGTAGAAAGTAATTTTATGTTTTGACCTCTCAAATTCCTTACAAAGTGCTTTCATGTGCTACAAGAACTGAGCTGTAACCCCTATACCAATTACTCGAATTCTCTAATCTCTTTCCATTACTCTGCCAAATCTGAGTTTCTTAATCCCTTCCCTTCCCTTACTGGAGGGGAAAATCTGTCCTGCACCCATAGAGATTGAAGTGATATTAAAAGGCTGACGAGAGAACCCGTGCACTCGTTTGCCTTTCAGCAAGGAATAAATCGTAAAAGTGGGAAACTGCCGCTGAGCGTTAAGAAAAAGAAAGAAGACGTGACACAGGAGTGAACCTAAATTTGTGTGCCCTGTTGTAGTCCATAGGTAATTCTGCTGAAGCAGAAGTCACGCAGGGTTCAGTGCCACTGAGAGCAGTTGGGCCACTTCAGCATGTCTTGTCTCTATCACAATAGACACACATGGGGGCAATTTACATTTTATTGCGTTGTAGATGTGCTACTCTTCCTACACTACTTAGAGTCAGCCAGTAAAGATCTTACAAGGCAGCAGGAAAACAAGAGAAGCAAGCAGTAACTTAGCCGCTAAAGCATATACCCATAAGCATCTAAGCATTGTAAGATGATGCAGAGGTTTTAACCCTTTTCTTACTTTTCTGAAATGTTCTTCGAGCACTCAGGAACTGCCCTGATGAACTATAGCACTCAGAGCCTCTCATACTTCTGAGAGCCCAGGAAAGTTTTCTGCGTTAGCAAAAAAATCAACAAAAAACCCCAGCCTTTCATGTGGGGAAAAAGATCACTGCAAACCAAATCCTGTAGCCAGGAGGAGTCCCTCTGTGGTCAGCAAGCCTTCTGATTCACTGTCAAGGTTAAGAGGACACTCACTTCCCACCTCAAACCCCCCCCCCACCCTTTCTTTTTTTTAGGGAAAGACAGAGATAAGCATGAAGTAACCTGTGTGAACCAGCAGAGGCTATCAAGTCCTGAAAATGGGAAAGGTACTCATTACAGCCATAGCTGTATTGCAAACTGTGCACCAGTCTCAGAGCACAACTGTCCCCCATCCCTGCCATCCCACCCTTCCTGAGGGTCCTGGGCTAAATGAGACACATTCCCTCTGGTTTACAGAAAACAAGAACAAGATGTTGGTTGTAATAACAACTGGCAAGTTGAAGGAAATAACGCCTGGATCTCCATAATGGACAGAAGCCTCTCAGGGATAAAAAAATGAACTATTTCCTCTAGCAAGGGCTTCCAGACCACAGTACATCAACCACTTCAAACTGGCCCGTGCCAAAACAGGACTTGTCTCCGTTAGCAGTGGTTTGGTTGTCAGACTTGCTCTCGAAGTCTCACTGCCAAGGGCTTCTGACCAACACAAACTGTTGGTCAGAACTCAACTCTGAGTGCTGTATCCCTCTGGCAACTGGCTCTGCCAGGATGTCTTCCACTGAAGCTGCAAATGCACATGCCAGCTCCTCAGCTGAAAAATACGGATGCTAGCCCTGTTCCTCTCCTTCTCTCATTTTCACTGAGTAGCCCTGCTTTCTGATACTCTAAGCACATGAGCCTACAGCAGGACTGGAGACCTGGGCTAAGATATGCACACTGGTCTGAGCAAGACCCAGGGTTTATGGTGAGGCTGTGAAGCACTCTGGAGCTTTTTGGGGAACTGGATTGGATGCTTTAATGTGCACAATAAAAACATCAGAGTTGCATTGGTACCTGTATTACAGCTCTACGTTAAGTGATTTCTAATTTTTGTGATACTTAATTTGCAATTGTCCTGCCTCAGTCATTTTATATGGTAGCAGACAGACTCATTCCAATTGTAGAAAAGGGACCACTTCGCCACATTTTTCAGCACAGGGAACAGAGAATCTAATCCCACAGCTTTCATGGAATGATGTGCCAAATCCTCATTCGTAGAGGCAAATTACCTCTAAAGGTTACTCATAGGTGAATGGTTGTAGGATCATGCCTACAGAAAGCACTTGTTAGTTTAATTTGCTCCTGCATTGTCTTTAGTCTGTCCTGGTATCACTACTGAAACCACAGCCAGCTATCCTGTTTAAATTAAGTCCATATATTTTTGTCTCCACAACTCTGAGAGGACAAGTCACTAGCATTGTGCTCTCAATAAAGCAGAATCTTCTCAGTGAGTAGTGTGCCAGTGGCAATACACCAACATTTTGAAACTGAGAGTACAGCAGGTATATAGATTTTGACAGAAAATTAAATTATAGTAGACAGTTCTATTTCCTTGCCCCCTCAATTATTTCTGTTAATGATATATCCAGATCAATAAAACTCTGTTAACTAAAACAGAAAAAGAAATTGCATCAGCTATGTTTGGAACCTATTTCTAATTCTTTCAAATTGCTTTCTGTAAATGAAGAAATGTTTTTCCCAGCCCTCGTGGGAGTGAAATTTTCCTTTTTCAGATGATAAAATAACTTACATCCAAGGAAGAAATCAAATGAATAGTGCGATAGGGTGCTGCTTTTTTTCAGGGACATTTTGCTCCACCTATATGCATGTAAATACTGCTATGACAGGCATTCTTGCTTTAACCACATTTTCCTTGTCAGCAATCCTCCCTTTTCCTCCATATCTATCAGTCACTTGTGACATGCCTTTACTCTTTATTGCCTGACAATACCTGGCCTGTGATAACTACCAATTTTCATGTTCATAATAATTACATCACTGTTGCCATCCACTGCTTTGTTGCTTTCAGGTTGTGTTTCTGAGCTTATCATAAAACAAAAAGCTGCCCATCTGTCTGAGAAGTCATCAAACAACACCTAGAACAACACACATTTTTATCGGGAGAATGGCAAAGAGACGTCCCACCGCACTAACACCACCACTGAGGAGGTTAATGTTAATGCAATGCAAACAATATTCATCCCAAGTCTCATTTGAGTTTCACTCAGATTTGCTGCTCAGATTGCTCCTGCAGGAGTACGTCTCAGATCCCTAAATAGCAAGTAGTACTGACTCCTTGAGTGATCCCTTCAGTGCAGGTTTGGGAGCTGTGTGAACAAAAGCAATTCCAGGGGTGGATTTCAGAAATCGTGGGGTTGAATATATTTTGATTGCCTGATATTCAGAGTCTTATTAATGAACATGTGTTTCCATGTCTATAAGATCTTTTCAATAGGTCTGGCCATGCGAATTATTTGCTTAGTAATCCTCAAGTGTGTATCTCAGGTGTGAATTTACTTATGTGATTTGTCAGTGGCAGGGGGTGAGATGGCACAAAAGGAGGTAAAACGTTAAGGGAGTTGTTTCTCCTCTATTAATGTCAGTTGTTTCAAGGCAGGAAATGTGGCCATGGGGTCACGAGGCAGTGCTGTCCTTCCCTTCAGGCCAGGCTGGAGCTGAGTTTATTGCTGCTGGAAAGAAAGGTACACATTGCTGTGATCCAGACTGAGCTCTGGAAGTGGTTTCTTCAAGAAATATTACAGTCCTGGAGAGGACATTGATTGTGCAAGTTCTCACGCACTTTCACTGTAGTGTTTTTGTCCTGTAGCCACCACCCTTCCTCATGCTGTGTTGTTACACTGATCTGCATTCAGTGACAGGGTCTTCAGTTTGTGCAGATATTTTGCAAATTTACTGGCAAAGCTTCAGATAAAGTTCAAAAGAGGCAGATAATATTCATTAGCACATCAATTCAGTAAAACAATGCTTTTATTCATTCTGGGCTATGGAAATTAGCTGGCTGCTTTTCTTCTGACACTTAGCAGTACAAAGCTAGTGCTTTCAGACCCAAGCTGCCCTGAAGTTATCAATTTTATTATATCATCACCAATTTTCTTGACTGACCCAGTCATCTGAGCACTGATTCGGAGCAGCCTGATCTGACCTAACCTGCTTTTCCTTTCCAAAAGAATTTGTTATCTTTACAAATCTAAAACTTTGGTTTCCAGTTCTCTGTCATCTCAATGCAAAATTAGCTGTATGTCCTTCAACGCTTCCAAGCATGATGCCAAGATGATTTTTTGCCTTTTCTTATATATACCTTTTATATAGCTTTTATGTATCCACAAGTATTAGCATGCATACTTGTAATTCTTTAAGTCTGATAACTTAGCACAGTCCTAGTATTCTGTTAAGCCAGGAGACCAAACATTCTACTATCTCGGGGAGCCAAGGTCCCCTTCTAGAACATATCCTGTAAACTAGAGATTTGGCCCATCCAGGGGAGAATTCCACAGATGGGCTGAATATCACACCATTTACCCAAGCCCCCCTTATTGGGCACCCTTGTTAGATATGCTAATTTGTAAGGTCTATAAATTGTATACGCGATTTACCGTGGGGGTGCATTGCTATGCATTCCACCATGGCAAAGTGGTGCACCAATAAGGATCCTATTAAAAATACCGAGGTAAAACCCCTTATTCCCTTAACTGTGTCTGGCTTCCATTTTTTAAGACCAGGAAAAGGCATCAAGCACAGGAAAATTCTCCACTATGATTCAGTGCTGAAATACTGCAATGAGTAGATGACCCTGTCCAGACACTGTAAAAGCTTTGTCCCTGGCCCTTGTAAGAAAGGAATAGAAAGGAGATGCTAGACTATCTTCTCATCTGATTTCTTTTCCTGTCATGGTTACCAAAACTGCAGGGAGGAAAGAAGTAGGGAACGGAGGGGCAAGGCAGAGCTCTGCTTATCCTTGTTCTGCTTTGCTACTCCAGAGGGAGATTTTCTGAGGAAGTCTGAGAAGATCAAAAAGAAGTCAAGCCCTTAAAATTTCACAGTTTCATCTATGTTGCCATAATAGCCTATTTTTTGTGGCAGTACTAGAATGATGTGGGTCACTCCCCTTAGTGTCACTGCATAAGATTCATCCACTTAATTTATGTGTCTTACTTATAGATAAGCATCTAGTGAAAAAGTCCTGTGATGAAAGTGCTTCAGTTAGTTGCATTGTCAATGGAGAGATGTAAGAGTCTTTGAGAACCTCAGAGAAAGGCCCTACTCTGCTGCGTTCATTTATGTGGAACTGATTCTCCTTGGCCAATTCCTTAGTTCCTCTCCTGCCGTACTATGTCAGCCCCATCTCCAGCCTTAGGGCCACCCTTTGCATTTTGCTCAGGTGTGTTCAGACTCAGCTCCTTTTGGTGTACCCTCAGTAACAGTGGCCATGTTCTTAAAATATTGCTCCTCGGAGCCTGTTTCTCCCATTTCTTCCTCAGTTTCCCTTTTACCCTGGCTTGTGCCGCCAAATTAACACCAGCTAGGTCTTGGAGGCATGACCAGTGGGCACAGTTGGGCATAGCTCCTGTGACAGGGAGTGGAGTTTCCTGGGAGATTAACTTTAGCAGCTGGGTCCATCGAATGAGACTGTGAGCCTGGACACGGACCCATCCCTTTCCCCTTCCTGTGCTGAGAGGAGCTGCAGCTACACATCTCTAGAGCCAGTGCAGAGGATGGGACTGTCAACCCCTGCACGCTTCATCCCAGCACCGCTGCTCTGCAATGGGCAGGGGTTTGCTCTGTATTAGTATTATTTGTGGCTGCACTTTTCCCCTCACTTTAAACGGTGTCTTCATGGGTCAGATCAATCACAACAAATCATGTCAGGTAAAGCATAAACTGTGGGAGTTGCGCAATATTAATTGAAATTTTTTATGAGCTCCAGAGAGAAAACAATCATTCTATAAACTAAAACTAAGTAAAAATAAAATAAAAAAATAAAGTTAAAATTAAGATTCATATTTTGTGTCCTAAGGATCCATTTGAAAATCTGGTTGCTGTTTCTTATAGATGAAATAAATCTGCAGTTTTCAAAAAGGATGAAATTAACTGAGCAGACCTTTTCTCTGTCTTGCAATACCCAAGCCCACTTCACAGCTCCATTTTAAGACAAGTTCTGTCGTGACAGAGAAAAAAATACCAGACAAATACCTGTACTGATGTCAGTACAGGATTAGGCCGTCATCACTGGTGTCAGCATATAAGAATTTTAGGGTAAAACTTGTCCAAAGGCTACAGGGGAGGAAAAGTTATTCCATGTTTGGGTATTATGTTTATCTCCTGACAGCAAATGCCTTTGCATACCAATAATCATTCCTGCACAGGTCTGAAGTTTGGGGTTATAACCAATAATTAAAACAAAAAACATTACAAGTGTCAGTCAAAAACAAAACCACAAAAGAATTTCTATTGCTACTGTATGTACACAACTTAAACCAGCTGTTTGCAAAGCTCTGAGCACTGGCTAGAATAAAGTCTCAACATGTTAATTCCTCATCTCTTTTATAACATACAATTGAAGTTATTTGGAAATTATAGTTTTGTGCGCACTAGTTAGTGATAACTTTTTATTTAAAAAATAATTACAGAGTTTGTGAGTTCTATGTACTGGCACCTGCTTAGTAGGGTTTTTTTGACAAAAAAATCATTTCTCTTCTTGTATTCAAGAGCGTGTAATGAACAATGGACGTTGCCAGAAGAAAATAACAAACTATTATAAAACAAAGATGTAACAGTAATGCTGGAAAAACAGGACAACAATCAGAAAACTGTTCTAGCAAACTGGCTGAACTATTGGTGCAAACTGGAGTAGTCCTTTGGGCTTTATAGAGTTGTGATTAATTACTTCAGCTGACAAACCTGATATACTGCATTTCCTTCTCATTCTCTCACATCATCTATGTAAGATAGTAAAAGGAGGAAATAAATAAGAAATAAAAAAACATTGTCTTGATAGATGAAAATGAACTCTTATGCTCTGGTTAGTCCAAAACCACATTTTGTCCCTTTCACCGAGAAGCCTAGAAGAAGGAGCTGGACAACAGAAAATTGGAATACCATGTTTTCCTAGCTGCACACCTAACATTTTATAAGGGGAGAAAATGCTCTAATAATATGGACATTAACCCTGTGAAAGTAACAGAAAAAAATTTGTCATTGGAGGACAAGAATAAACTAAACTTCTTTTGTAGGCGAAAGAGAAAAAATAGTAGCCAACAACACACGAGTACAGTAGATTTATCTATATGACCTAGCACAGGTGCAGTAACCACATCTACTTGGGACTGTAAACTTGCCATCCCAAAGAAATTTCAGAGTAAAAGAGTCCAAATAAGCTGGCAGTCCTCCTCTGTGGTACCCTGGTTTGACAAAGGTTTAACATAACACTTCTCTCAACTATTCCATTTTGGCACAAAAGCAGAACATAGACAGCATTATTTTTCTCAAAGGAGCAGGCAGCTGTCTTTGTAAAAGGTTAGATATTCAAGCACATGTAGTTGAAGCACAAGTGGCAACTTTGTCCCGTGTCCCAGGTCTAATGCTGACAAATGGTGCAGATATGCTCAGAAATGAAAGGCAAAGGATGAAGCTCTGAACAAGCTCAAGGGCCTTTCATGGTGAGCATAGAGCAATCTCAGTTTGCAGTATTTTTTTTTTGTTGTAAGTCAGGTAGATGTGGGAAGACAAAGTTAAATCATGTAAGTCACCTATGTAAAAAATGCAAGTGAAATATCTGCTCTACTTGTTCGCAAGTGTTTGACGACGATGGGATCATAGTCTTGATGGAATCCAAAGGGTAGCCAGCTGATGGTGATTTCCTGCCCCCCACCAAAACCAAAGGATCCCAAGCCCTGAGGATCACCCATTGACTGATTTTGAAACAAAACAGTATGTGAATCATCAGAACCATGTCTACTGAGGGAACAGCAGCAGTAACAAGGAGCTGAAGGTTGTAGCTGCTCCAGCTAGGCCTGCACAGGCACTCTGTCTCTGAGACAAAGACACGCAACACCTGTGAATAATCTGGGCTTAAGATGTCATTACTCATCATATTCTTTCCTGAGCAAGGGATAACAGGAAAACAGAAAAAGGTGAAGAGCAAGTCAAGAACAACAGAATGAAACTACATACAGATCCCTACGAAGGGGACAGTGTTAAAAAGGAGATAAAAGGCTTGAATTCGTGAATCTGTTGGATTAAGGCCCCAATAGTGGATTCCATCCTAGGTGGAGGAGATCTACTTTGTCTGGCTCTGCAAAACTTTATGAGCCAAAATAGCCAAGACTGGTCTGGTCCTGGGTCTATAGCTCAACCAAATGTTTGTTAATTTCACTGTTTAATTTCACTAGAAGTTCCTTTCCCAAGCCCCTTAATTAATTTAAAGTTATGAGAAGTACTTCCAAAGTCATTCTGCAGGTTGGACAAACCTAAGATTAGAGCAATTTTGGAGCATTTTCCAGGGCATGTCAGGCCCTACTGGAATCCCAACAATTGCAGTGTCACTGACAGATTTGCAGTGTGCAATATCATCATGAACAGCCCTCAGGACATGACAACAAATGTATTTTACCCTTGACAGCAAATTCAGTAGCCTTTTTGTAAATTTTTTCCTGTCCTTTCCTAGGAGCAAAGAGAAATAGGATGAAAGGATGTAGTTGAGCATTAAATAATTAATTTCTATGACTTAAAAGAAGTGGGTTTTTTCCCTTGCTTAAAATTTATCATTTTATTTTGAACAGTGTCTGCATGATATCTGTGGTTTCAGAGAAGGCTGTTCAAGTTGGGAGAAATTGTTTTCCTGGCTGTACCATGTATCTTCATAAAGCCAGAAATGTAGCTGCAATTCAAGGATCATTTTTCTTCCTCTTTTTGAAATGTCTAGTTAGAAAGGAAATCACTTAGGCAGGAGTGCAACAAAAAAATTAATTATAGCAGAGAACTTCTACTGTAATGGTAAGAATTGTGCTGGCCCTGTTGGATATAGATGTGATTGGGAAGAAGAATGACCAGCAGGCCCACAGTGTTTCTCTGGGATCAGAGGAGGTGCTCATCAAAGAAAGATCTCATCTGTACGGAGATTCCCCATGTGCTTCATCACTGGCTTTTCTGTGAAGACCCCAAACCTCACTTAGTGGAATGATCTCATTATATTGGCTACTGCTAATACTTGTAAGGGGGATTAGCACAAAGGCTTAGCTGGATTGTAGCACACCACACGGATTGGGCACATAAGGATGAGACAAAGGCACTGTAAAAAACATTCTATTCCTGAGCACTTTACTCTGTAAATGCCAACAGAGGGTGACATCAATTCCTAGCTCTTAACTAGCTGCGTCTATGATGGGAGAGGGAAGGGACAGAAAGTAGGACAGTGACAAGGGTATCATATAGTGATCATTGAGGATGTGAGTAAACTTAAGCTCTGCTCTAAATTATTATATCCTGTTTAATATCAGATCAATAAAATATTCTGTAGAAGAAAAAAAAGTCATAATTGTTTTTATAGCTATGAAAGCTGAACAGAGAAACTGGTAGAATGAGTAACAGAAATATACTCTTATCAGAGAAAAATGCATTGATACGATACAAAAGAAAATTCAATAGCTGGATTTTCCTGTGTTTCTTCTATCTATTTATTGGTTTATATTCTAGAGTGCCTTTTTTTTCAAAGCTGAACTTCACTTCAGAATGTAATAATGTGCTTTTCACAGATCTGGACATTTGAGACTGCAGAGTAAAAAGAGTACCACTGAAATGCCAGCAAAAGCTGTATAAACAGTTCCACACTGTGCAAGGAGATTAAGCAGTCTTTATCCACACCAATGAAATATCAAAACATCTCTTTCTGGTCTGCAGTACAGGTATGACAACCAAAGAATCTGAATTATTCTGTCTTCCAGTCTCTTTTGTCATGCTCTTTTTGACACTGCGCAGAGTAGATGGATTAGGATTCACAGTTGTGAAGAGCTCGGCTGATATTACAGAAAAAAAATGGTATTTGTTGAAATACAATTCCTTAAATAACTTTGTTGGTAGGTTGACCCTCATGGAAAAGAGGTGCCCACCAGAGGTGCTCTATCACTCCCCTCCTCAGCTGCACAAGGGAGAGAAAATAAAGGAAAAGCTCGTGGATTGAGACAAGAACAGGGAGAGATCACTTACCAGTTACTGTCATGGCCAAAACAGTCTCAGCTTGGGGAAATTAATTAAACTTGCTACTAATCAAATCAGAGAAGGATAATGAGAAGTAAAATCAAATCTTAAAATACTTCCCTCTTACCCCTCTCTTCTTTCTGGGCTCAACTTCACTCCCATTTTTCTCTAACTTCTTCCCCCTCCCATGGGAGATGGTCCTCCACAAACTTCTGCAATGTAAGTGTTTCCCACGGGCTGCATTTCTTCTTCCAGCATGAGTCCCTTCCACAGGGTGCAGTCCTTCAGGAACAGACTGCTCCAGGGTAGGTCCCCCATGGGGTGACAAGTCCTGCCAGCAAACCTGCTCTAGCATGGGCTCCTCTCTCCACAGGACCTGCCAGGAGCCTGCTCCAGTGTGGGCTTCCCATGGGGTCACAGCTTCTTTCTGGCATCCCCCTGCTCTGTCGGGGGGTCCTTCATGCACTGCAAATGGATCTCTGCTCCACCACGGACTTTCATGGGCTGCAGGGGCACAGCTGCTTCACCATCATCTGCAAACGGGCTGCAGTGGAATCCCTGGTCCAGCACCTGGAGCACCTCCTCCCCTTCCTTTCTCACCAACCTTCATGTCTGCATGGCTGCTGCTCTCACATGTTCTCACTCCTCTCTATGGCTGCAGTTGCTGTTGTGTTGCAACTTTCCCTCTTCTTAAATTTGTTAGCCCAGAGGCAATACCACTGTTGATACTGGGCCTGATCTTGGGCAGCTGTGGGTCTGTCTTGGAGCCGGCTGGCACTGGCTCCACTGGACATGGGGGAAGTGTCAAGTAACCTCGCAGATGCTACCACTCCCAGTCCCTCCCAGTACCAAAACCTGGCCAAGCAAACTCAATAAATATGGGGTGCTTCTTATCTGAGAGGGCACGTATGAGACAGGTCATCCCGCAAGCACCTAGACATTGTCAGCAGCTGTCGAGATAATAATTTTATTTTGCTGATGGCAATTTAGTTGCTTGAGTCAGCTCATTTCTGCCAAAGGTAGACCATGGTGTTCAAATGGTGGGGGGGAAAGCTGATCATTACAGATAATTTGTTTTGTCTGCATGAAGATAAAATTATAGTAGGAGGAGTGTGCATGTTAACGGCCTTCTAGCTTCACCAAGGAAGACTACTATTGACTAATATTGATTAAGTGGGATGAAATCCTTTCAAATTTCTTTCTCTGAAGAGGAAAGCAAATTGGTTCATTCATTAAATAACACATAGAGAAAAGGCCTGTTCCCAAACCATATACTACTCAGATATTGACACTTCCCAATTCTTTCTGTGTTTGTCTCCTTTTGATGGAACTGCTTTCCCAAAGAGAAGCACTAATGGGGAGAATTTTAGAAACCCACTAGTGATATTTATAAAACAAGTGGCTATGTTGGGCTGTTCATAACAATTGACTTTCAGTTCCCTAATTAGACTTTTAAAACCCATTCTCCTGGCACAAGAAAAGTCACAGGGTTATTTGCACTGTGACCCCAGGAAAGACAATCTGCTAAGACACTGACTTGCTAATTAGCAACTGCTACTTCAGGATTATTGGTTTGAAAGGAAGAGTCGTTAAAGTCGATTTAAACAAACCTTAAAACCACATTGTTTCGGGGTTTTTTTGTTTCTAGATACAAAGCTCTTGTTATCCTCTGAGGTCTTTATCTCTATTACATTAAATTTCAGTCTTCTAAAACTGGTCCCTTAACTCTGAGCAAATCTGAATGTGGTGCCCTTGTTGCCTTACTGAGGGTTCTGGTGTGAGAACCCACAAGAAGTAGATTGGGTCTAATAAGTTTAAAATAATATTTGTCCAGCTTCCCTGGTTATCTGAGGATGTTCCAGCTCAAAACTACCTCACATATAGGGAGTAGAAACCTGTAGATCTCATTTCCGAGAGAGGACTGTTTTGTTAGCCCAGAGGCTAACAACTTTGTTGCCCTTCCAAAATGATGCTTCTGATGCAGCCACATTAATCCTGTCAGGAGTAACCCCAAATTACTCTTCCTGCATCCCAGAATGTGATGCTTTTATTCTAGGATTTTTTTTTCCAGGAAATATTTTAGGTTGGGCAGATAATTTCAAAATATTGTAATTTATTTTGGAATAAAGTGTTCACTGGGAAGACAATGCCATGCAATTTTTGTGCATTAACAATCCTATTTATTTTTAAATTAACAAGGAGATATTGCATTAAGAGAGAGCCCTTCCAAGTCATCCCTATATTTTAAGTGAACTTTGAGTTTATTCATTGACACTTCAGCATGAAGAAGTACCTGTTTCTGCAGCTGAAAAGAATGTGAGAACAGTTATATTAGAAAACTGTTAGCAGAAGGCTGGGGGTCACACCTTGGGCTGAAAGTGTGAGGATATCTTTAGTGGGTAAAGTGCAGAAACACTCTGAGAAGTGAATACACTCAAAATCCATATTCCACTGGAGACTGACACTAACTCCTTATTAATTCAGGAGGACTGAGGTTGCATGGCTGTACAACACGGATTTGAGGAAAGGCTCTCTGGATGCCACCACTTCTGCGTGCTTTATTCAAAGGAAGGTTCTCGTACAGGAGTTTGTTCACTCCTGCATGCAAATGGATTTTAAAAAAATCAAACTCCTTTTGCTTATCAATTAAATTAGAATCTTGAAAAACATATTTTTTTTTTTTCCTATCAAATGCATCAGTTCTGGGCCTGTCACTACAAGAAAGACATTGAGGGGCTGGAGCAAGCCCAGAGGAGAGCAGCGGATCTGGGGAAGGGTCTGGAGCACAAGTCCTGTGAGGAGCAGCTGAGAGACCTGGAGTTGTTCAGCCTGGAGAAAAGGAGTTTCAGGGGAGACCTTATCTCTCTCTACAATTGCCTGAAAGAAAGTGATAGACAGGTGGGGGTTGGTCTCTTCTCCCAAGTAACAAGTGATAGGACAAGAGGAAATGGCCCTAGGATGTGCCAGGATAGGTATAGATTGGAAATTGTGGTAGCATTCTTCACTCAAAGGGGAGTGGTGGAGTCACCATCCCCGATGGTATTTAAAAGACATATAGGTTTGGCACTTAGGGACATGGTTTAGTGGTGGGCTTGGCAAGGGTTAATGTTTGGGCTCTGTGATCAGTTCTGTGATTCTGAGTACCAGAATATGGAATTATAGGAAGCATTTTTCATACTGTGACATTGTAGTATCTTTCCGTATTTGCTTTTGTCTGTCTCATGGTAATATCCAGGGACCTCTTGCTGTTATACAGATTCTCGGAAAGGCGTATGATTCTCAGTAGGAGTAATGGAGTGACAGTCACAGAACAAATTACAAAGGTAAAAGAAAACCCTGCACAGGAAGATTGTGTTACTGAATTAGGTATATTATCTATTATCATTAAAATAACTATACTTTATCCAATCATAATGTGACTAGAACCAGGCTAACTTGAAAGTAAAGTATGATGACACACAGAAAATGTGATTTTATGATGTCGTCTCTGTGACCTGAGTGAGTTTTGATAATTCCAGATAGTGCCTAACGGATGCCGACATAAACCTAAAAGGAGTAAAAACTGAGTTATTTTTTCACTTCATTCCCTCACAACCACATCACACCTGTGTTTCTATAAATGATCAGTGAGTTTTAGTATCCACCAAGCGACAGTTGACTTTTTTGCTTTTGGAGAGTGAGTGTTAAATATATGCCTGATACCAGCAGAAAAAGGGAGTAGAACAAAGAATGGCACCCGAGGTTCCCATGGTTTGCGGCTTAGGCTGCACCCAAACGGTTTTGCTTAGAGATTTCTCCCACCAAGATGTGGGCAAGACATAATTAATTCCTTTTAAATTCTCCTCAAAACACATTTCCCCAAGAAAAATCTATGGATTACCCTTCAGAACCTCCAGCATCTGTTTTGCTCTAAATTTTGGTTTTAAACTTTCTCTTCAACCCTTCTTCCTACCACACCAAAGGAGCTTTTTCTGCTCGCCTACTGCATGCATCCTCACAATTCCGAGCCATGCTGTGTCTCCCATCAAACCTGCTGAGCAGTAACCAGCACAAAGCAGTCCTCATTCCTTAGAGGGGTTCAGAGCACCACAAAACTCAGTTACTGTCGTAACTGGCTGCTAGACCCTTCTCTGAAGGTTGGGAGTTAGTTTTGTGCATTGGAAGTGCACAGGCTCTGTCTGCCTTGCTGTCCATCTCCGTGCTTGTGAGTTGGCGTTTGTCTGGAGAGTTGGCCTAAGGTTGGCCTTAGAATTGATTACTAGTTTCAGTGATTTCATAGAATCTTTACATTTAAATATCTTCATTTAAATATCTTATGGGACTATGGCGTGGGNATGGCCCAGTAAGTCCTATCCCTCTCCCTGTTAGCACCAACCATCAGAATTGCCCTTGGCATTCTCCTGCCTCTGCTCCCCAGGTGTGAGAATGCAGGCAGAGCCAGGCAGGGGCAAACCCGATAAAAGAGATGGGCACCCAAGAAGTGAAGGTGGAATTAATGCAGCTGCCCCAAAACATTGACCCAGAACTTCTGCTGATCTTCACCTTTCCTCCTAAAGCTTGTATCTCCTGGAATGTATCAAACACATGGGTCCCTTCTTGTTTTCACTTTCACCATTCAACCAGTTTCTATGCAAACTCTGGTTTTGGTTGCTACATTCCCCATAAACATAACAGGAAAATTAGAATCCTCCACCTCTTCCCTCTTGTATAATATGCCACTGGGTCAGAATGCTTGCCCAGGAGTGACAGAATCAGGCCAGTTATCTTCTCTGCATGAGACCACCCATACTTGAAGACTATTCGTGCCATTCTGTAGTTAGGTCTGCCATCAGTGAGAAGGACAAACCGCTTCCCAGGGCCTGCTTTGAAAGCCTCTGCTGTGTTTTGCGTTGCAGAGGTGGCTGTGCTTTTCCCATGCCTGTAACCCTGTGTGCTGGGTGTTACATAGGTGGGTGGCATCCTGCATCCCTGAGCAGCTTGGCAGCCTCCTCCTCCTCCCTGGCACAGCACAGGCTGTCCTGGGGCTCAGCACCTGCTTTGCAGGGTGGGCAGTCCAGACCTGCACATAGCAATGACTCTTTTGAGGTGCCCAAAACCTCTATAGGCAAAAAGAAGGGAGCTGCAGAGGACCGGTCTGACCCCCTTTCGCACTGATACCCCGTGATCTGAACCACCAGAAGCTAATTCTTGCTATTGGGTGAAGTTATCACAAATTAATTGGTCAAATCGAGCCAACCAACTCCCAGAATTGACAGTAGCATTACTGTGTTCTCTGCACACTGGTTATCTTATGGGACTATGGCGTGGGTGGAATCATGCCTCTCCTCATTCCCCAGCTGTTTTCCTTTTGGGAATATTATAATTTTCTCTGCCTCTTTCACCATTCCTGCAATTTCTCAGCAATCATTTCTGGGACAAATTGATGTCCTTTTTCCTGGTTTTGTATGTTTGTTTTTTTGTTTGGGTTTTGCGTTGTTTATACTTGAAAAACCTTCTTCTTTCCAGTAGACCAGGGTGAGGACTTTTAGCCATTCTCATTAAAAGGGAAATTAAGTAAAAAAAGTGAAGAGGTTTTTCTCACACACCTTCAATACGGAAATATCACCAAGGAACTCTGGATGCAGAAAACATTAAATAAAAGGATCACTTTCAAAGGCACAAAACATAGACTATTGAAGGCTTTAGTCGAATACTCATCCGTAAAGAGAAGTAATCTTTGCTCTGAAGGATCACAGCCTCCCTCTGTAAAGGAAGGGCCTGGCCCAAGGTGTGTTGCTGTGACAAGCAATAAAGGTGGAAGTGAGTGATTATTTTAACAGCCTCTCCCAGTACAATCTGCATCTACCTCTGGCTTTCTACTTGCATTTCATGGGAGAAATACTTCAATGCTGTGCCTGTGAGTGAAAGGCTTATGTTTCAGAAAGTACATCTAGTCACTGCTGCCAGCAGAAATAATAAAGGTGACAGGCTTTCCCATATGAAGACACACTCCTGTCATGTTTTTATAATCATTGCTTTATTTAAAATGGAAAAATCCTCCTCCTCCCACTCAGCATGTCTGCAGGACCAGATGCTTGTATTAAAAGCTGCATTACTCATTTAGGTTTTTGCCTCATCTCTTCTAACATGAAACCTACAGGACTCTGAATTTAGAAAAACAAAATGCTGTAGTAAATTTTAAAAAACCCTTTTAAAATTCTCATTAAAAACCACATTGGACCCCTGCACTCACAGTGCGTTCTGAGCCCAGAAAGAGTGGGACTCCTGCATGAGGCTGCACAGCCATGGGGAAGGAGCTTCTTGGGCTGAAGCTGGGATAGAGGAGTCAGTTTGTGATGGACCCTTAATGTCACTGTGCCTAATTTTTCCATGGTGGTTTTCCTGTCCAGATACACATGGGAGAGGTTCCCCTAGGTAGAAATACTGCAATCTGGCCCTTGTCCTACATGCCCTTTGCTGATCATCAAAGGCAATCTCTGCTCTTTTTCTCTCCTGCTTCTTCTCGTGCAGACTCAAAGCCAGCTGTATTGGTGGAGGCATTGCCATGGCTTCAGGGATCTTATGTCTGGCTCTGCCCAGGTGGAAGCAGAATTCCTTGCCGTGGCTTTTATTACTATTATTGTTATGAAACTCTGATTATTTGGTTTATTTTTCTGGCAGAGCTTTGCTGAGGTGGCAAAGGTCTGCCATTCAGCCCTAAATTCTGTGGTCAAAAAACGCCCTTGCTGCATGACCCAGTACTCGCTAGTCTTTCTGTTATTACTTCTTTATTTACTGTTTTTAGCCCCAGGGTTGAGGTCTGTAAGAATAATCAAATATTCTCTTGTGATGGAAGCTCTTCCTGCAGGAAGACGAACTTCTTCTCAGAAGAAGAGGAAGGGTTTTGCTGGTCATTGAAAAATAGGTTGGAAGGCGGATTTGTAATGAGGGCAAGGTGCTCCCCATCTCCATTCCATGAAGGTTTATGTGTGTGCGTGAGAGAGGCTGAGACCAGCCCCCTCCTCTGTGCTGGTGCAACTGAGAGCAGCAGGAGGTCAGCCCTGACTTTTCCTTGGCTGAAATGGGCTCTGCCACAGCATTAGCAAGGTGGAACCAGTTTTGACCTCTCTGCTGTCTCCTTCAGCATCACCCACTACTGCAGAGAAGCCAGGAAAAAAGCCAGAGCCATGGAGAGGCAGGAATGGAAGAGCAGGACTTTCCCGCAAGTTTCTGTTCCTACCTCCCTTTGGACTAAAATAATTCACAGGGAGATGCATGATTTTGTACATTTACCTATCCATGAAGCATTTTCCAGAAATCAGTTCTGATTAAAAAATACAAAGAACTTCTTGTATTAAGTGCTGAAGGAAGTACTTTATTACTGCTGACATACAGATAATTGAAGCCATTTGGAATGTATAATATATTTTAAATAAAAGCACCACTGGTTGTAAGGAATATCTCCTGTTCTCCACACACCCTCCCCCATACTTGAGATGACAACGTGGTGGTTTCAAAAGCATGTCTCTGTCTTTTCCTATTATGAGAATACCCGAAAACAGAAGTTTTTCCTTGTAATGAACAGAGCCAGGTTTCTTCTTGGCTGCCTACATTTCTTACTAACACATAAATAGGCCCAAGTCCAGAAAGTTTATCTGCACTCAAAATCCTGCATCTCGATCAGTTCCACTGTATTTTAAAATTATCAACATTTTTACTTTGTTTTGTGCAAAATGGCCTAAGATTTTACTTGGCTGGCACCTGCTAGAGTACAGTTCTATTTCTGATGTTCAGTCTGCTCTGTGATATCACCTTTAAAGCAAATAGGAAAAAAAGGTTACTCCCTTGATCAGGAGATACAAGTAGTATGAAATAAATAAGACAGGCTAACCAGGTTTTGATTTGCTAAGCTATAAGGATAGAAAATCTCAGTGTCCATCTGTCTGCCTAGCTATCCAGTCATCTCACTCTCACTGTTTTGACATACTTGGACTTTACTTTGTTAAACCAAACCCAGTTCAGTGTTACAAAATTAAATATTAGGAAATAAATACAAGGAACTTAAATAAAGGGAATGCTACACAGTTTGAGCTAAAAAACAAAAAAAAAGGCAGATGAAAAACTGTAAGGTCAAGTGCAAAAAAAGTATCTAAAATAATTTCAAAGGAGATGTTTTAAAATTGCCATGGCAGCAGCCTTTCAACCGTGTGCTGAAGAAAAAGGAAGGTTACTAATGATGCTTCTGATACTTCTCCTACAGTCTAGAGTTCTGGTTTCAACTTCAAAGGGAATGATGCTCACACCTTCTATTTGCAATATAAAGTTCTCTTCATGCTTAGTCTACAAAACGACAGGTAGCTATGTTCTTTCATGTGTACCAGAAGATATGCAAAGGAAGACTTCCCACTGAGATGAACTCAGCTCCAAGTGCTCTGCCCAGGCCGTGGAAGGCTCTTTTCTGGATCTCTGCGCAGCTGCTGTTACAAAGCTGCTTGTTAGAGCTGTGGCTGGGAGCACACTGGTGTGGTCTCAGCAAGCCGGCTGTTTAGCTGGTGTGAATGGCTGAATCTCCCTGAAATCAGTGGATATTCAACCATTTATCCCTGCGAAGGAGTTGAGCTAACAAATGCATTCCTCTCCAAGGAGGGTGTGGGGTGTCTGGTCCAATCAAATGTGCACTAACCTTAAGCTCCCTCATCACAGCAATCACAGAGGTGGAAATATTAATATATTACCCAGCTATTTAGTACATAACATCTGACGGACCAGAACCAGCAACAGTGGCAGTGTAATGTGGGCATCAGCATCAGGTCTGAACTCAAAGCTGGCTCAGGGATGCTGAGTCTGTGCCTGCCTTCGACTGTTCGGTGACCCCCCGGGTTGTGGTGACCCCTGTGAGAGCATTTAGCCATCAGGTAATGGTGCTGCATGCCTATTTTATACTTGAAAGACCATATTTATGCAATCAATGGAGGTGAACTAAGGAGTGAAATTTGTGAAAAACATATTTTTTGCCAAACTTCTGTTATTCTGTGAGCAAAATTACTGTAAAATTGCAGTATTTTTGGAAAATTGTCTCCCACTCAAAAACCTCTGAATATTTTCTTCTTTGCAGTTTTGTGTGAGATGTTTTCGTGGAAACTTTCGAAGCAGAGAGTCATGTTTTCTGGCTGTATTTTTATTCCACTTTGGCAATTATTGATCACGTGGTCTAGCTTACAATTCTCTGATTCTCTTGCATTAAGAACAGGAGGTGAAACCACGCTGACTTTGTTTTCCACAAGAGTATTTTATATTGTGAATCTTTCTGCTAGATAACGAGGTGGTAATTGACTTATCCATCTTTAATAGTTGAAGCAAAAGTGGGACATGACTGCTGTGATTGACAATTAACTGTATATTTCCTTTTCATTATCAATGCACACTGTGATAGGTGAGGATTTGATGTGTCACATTTATAACATATAACTTTCCTTGGTCTAGAGGTATCTGCATTTTCCCATCTGTGTGTGTGTGTGCTGCACACTCCAATATTTTTAGCACCCACCTTGCCTTGATCTGACACGGCTGCCTTTCCCTGAGAGCACTTTCAGCACCCTCTTTCTTGTCTGTGTGCCGAGTTCCTTGCGCTGAGTACCGAGAGGAACTTTTCACTGAGTACCAGGGGTAACATCTCACTGAGCATGAGTGAGCACCTCTCATGACATGCAGAGGAGTAATTGCTGCACCAGGATTTGTTGCATTGTCAGGAGAGGAGAGAAATCCTTCATTTCCAGACAGTTATAGATATCAAAGGCTGCACAGACAGGTGCAGAGGAAGCAGATGTAACATCAGATGCCTACCTTTCTGTGAAAATGTCCCAGAAATGCCAAAAACTGTAGGGTGTAGGCACACATTGCAAAGAAATCCTTGTTTACATAGGACTATGAATAACAAACTGCTTGGGACTATGGTTCCTGTTGAGTTCAGAGGTTGGAAAGCCCCGCTTCTTTGCTAAACTGCTGCTAGAGGAGATTTTTCAGGTCTCCAGCAGGGGTTCCATGCAAAGCAAGAGGTATTTCAGATTGACCTTGCGTGACAACACAGCTGTGGAAGCTGAGAGATGTAGGTATGAACTGCTTCCCTGGGATGCTCCAGTCTTTCACATCTCTGCTAGAAACAGTGATCCGTGGTATGTTTTCTTATGGCTCTGAGCATAATAAAAACAAGCAACTGTGCACACATACTAAAACACACTGGAATGAGCCTGGACCCTTTGGCACGTTATTGGTGCATGCTGAAAGTGTGAAGTTCGGAGACCTTTTCCTTTTTTATTCAGATATAATAAATGTTGAATACAACCTCCATCAGCAGGGAATGACAAAAGTCTACAACAGCAGAGCTAATAGCCCAGGACACTCCTGTAGGAGTTAGGAAGCCTATATCCAATTCTGTGGACTAAATGAGGCAGAGGAGGGATCCCCCATATTCACTGATGGTTTAGACTATCCCTTTACTGTTGAGCATCTCCTGTTTCCAGACAGAACTTTTCCAGTTCCTTATGGTAATGCCAAGATATGCACACCAATGTAAGAAGGAAACATGCACATACACACAAATCTGACAGCATTAAAGATGACATAAAATGGGGAAGGCAGGCATTCAGCATTTGTCAATCACTCAGCATCCTTCATTTGAACAGAAACATCAGATTTCATAAAAAGCAGGCTGTTGACTATGTAGAATGGAGGCTAAAGGATCTTCCTTGGCCTGACTCCTAGCATGCCAGCCAGGAAGACTTTGCTTACAGTCACGGAACACTGAGTACCCTGGCTGATGAAACAGAAAGATGCTATTTTTCTTTCCATGCTCTGGGCCTTCAGACTCCAAATGCATGGTTTACGTACTAAAAAAAATACTTTCACATTCAGCTGATATGACTAATTTCCTATCATACTTAACACTGTATTGCACACTAGATTTTCCTTGAATAGTTGTATATTTAATCCCTTCTTTCACAGAGCTTGAATTTTTACTTTGCTCCATTTTCTTCCTTGCAAGAATATAGTTGACTGTTCCTGACTTCTCCCCATCCTACTTCATAGCTAAAAGGACCAATTTTTGGAGATAGTGCACTGCCTAGAAAATATTTTTTGTGTCAATAAATGACTTGTTCCTTCTCAAAGAACATTTCTATATCTCTTGCTGACCTCTTGCTCCTGGTGTGCTTGAAACATTTATTGGTTCTCTCACCATTCCCCAGCTCTCTGATCTTTGGGATTTTCCACTTGATTTCTCATGTTCTTTCTTCATTTTTATTCTTACCATCTCTGTAGCCTATGGCCAGACATTGCTGCTGTTGTGGCCAGCAGATAAGGTCACCAGCTACACCTCTATATTTGGCAGAATTGAAATCTTTGTCTATATTTTTGCTATAGTAATATCAGTCAGAGACCAGAGCTCCAAAGTGTTGTCATAACTTCATCTGCAGTCCTTGCCCTGAACAGGGGAGGGGCTGAATAGGCAAAGGATGGCACCATATGCACAAAATTTAACTTTGCTTTGCTTTTCTTTACTGGAGTGATTTTCAGCCTAAGCATGAAGGAAAGTCAGATAAATATTTATCAACTTGATTCTTATCTGAAACAAAACATATGCTTATGTATTCGTTATCAGGAGCACAGTAATATAAATAGCATGATGGCGCACACATACTAGAGATCCAGCTCAGGAAGTGTTTCATTTCATGTATTTATGGGAAAGTACTATTGGATTTTGGCAAATATGGCATATCTTAAATCCTAACAGTACTTTCATGTAAAGCTGCAAAACTAGAAAGGCTGTGTTAGGCACTCTGAAGGACAGTAAGTACAAATATTTACACAAGGATGAACCTTCAACAGGAAGAAAATGCACATAAGTACATCAGATATTTGAAATGAGAAGTCTGACATTTTCTTACTTGGCCTGCAGTAAAGAGAAGCTAATAGTAACTTTTCAGACGTGCCTCAAATCGTAAAGTGTTTCTTTTGCTAATTATTTCAGTAGTATTATATTTGTTATAAGCAATTCATTAGCACTGCCTTTTCTCATCTTATTATAAACTTTCTGACAATGAAATAGCTGAATGTTTCTCTTGCAGAAGGAAAAAAAAAGAAGAGAATTGATCAAAGGTTATCACAGTGTTAAAGCTAAAGAGATACAAAAAAGCTCTGGTTTAATACGAGGAAATGACGTACATTTTGCTTATTTTAATGTTCCTCTCTGGAATGCTTCGACAGACATAACAGCCAAACATTGCCAAAGCCAACAAGACTGGCAAGAACAATGTCCATATTTAGGGGACTTTGTGGAAAACACAGGAAGGTTTGAAAATCCTGATAAAACTGACCCAGAGGCCAGCACCCACTCCTTGGTTTTGCTGCCAGGATCCTGGGAGACTCCAGTCATTCCAGTGATATTTTTCAAGTCTGGAGGAGACAACAAAACCAAGTTCAATCCCTAACAGACAACCCTGCGTGTGCTGCTGCTGTAGTCTGGCAGAACACTTTCACCAGCAGGTTTTTTACAGCGAAAAATCCCACTGTGTTTCCTACTCACTACACTGTGGTCTTAGTTAGAGAACAGCAGGGTTACACAGCCACCCACTTACCCTGCTCCTCTGCGTCCTGGGAAGCCAAGATGCCCTGTACCATTTGAAAGGTAACTGGAACCTGACCTGATAGAAAATTATAAAAAATGCAGTTTAATCACTAAGCAAAATCATGGAAAAATATAAAAAATACTAGTTGTCTGGCTATAATTTTAACGAAATACAAAATGGTGGGTTTGTGCAGCTATTTTCATGTACTGGAAAATAGTTTTCGTTGTTTTCAGGTGTTGGTTTTTCAAAGAGGGAAAATACTATTATTCGTGAATTGTAATATGCTGGAAAGCAGAGGCACGATGAATTATGTTGGTAAATAATAATGTGCTAGGGTAAAAAAATTGCGTAAAGAAAACAATAGGTTTTAAACCCTGAGAAGGCACATGAAGGGTCAGAGCTATGTACAGTTTAGAGAGTGTAGGGTTTAGAGAGAAAGGGTATGGACAACAATTTGAAAACACTGTTTATCTTATAATCATCTAAAAAAAAACCCAAAAGAACTGCCTGTCTAGCTTAATCTAGCCTTTTTTCTGTAACATCTGAGCAAGTCTGTCACTAAAAGTAGTGAGTATTTCACTGTGGTTTTCTGGTGCGTGTAAAACGGAACGTTCAAAGACCTGAAGAAAGAAGTTATCTGCTCTATTTTACAGCAAGGGGGAATAAGAGAAAGAAATTTAATTTGTACAAAAGAAAGAGGAATGGATAACTAAAAGGATTTTTACCCTGTTTTTCTAAAGAAACTAGGCTTATCCTACTATGCTGTTGTGGTTGTTTGCATCTGTGAGCCGGACATATAACTTTAGGATGTGTTGACTAATTTCAATTTAATGGGCAGAAAGGTAGAATTATCAAACATACTGAGTTTCTACTATTGCCAGAGACAGAGCGTCTGAACTCCCAGTGAGTTATCCCACCACTACTAGACACCAGGAATGCACACCCGACAGGGAGAGTGTGGATGAAAGTTAGAGGCAGCCACTCAGTGCAAGCAAGTTATTTCGCTCACAGTATTTCTGTAGTGTGACAGTTCGTTTCTTAACTTGAAGCAAAAAGATGGCTCTGTCTCAAAATGGAATCCAAGCTAGATACAAGCTCACTGGTTAGCAAGCAAACCACAGAGAAGAAGGTTGGAGGCTTATAATCTCCATTTGCACTAGTTGGGTTGGTCTTTGAGGACAATCAGGTTTGCTTCCAGGAAATTTTGGGGATAAAATGATGATGAAGAAATAGAGAAAGTGGATAGGTCTATATTCAGGCTGAAAGAGGAAGGTGAAAAACAGGATCATGGAAATGGTGGAAATAGCATGAAAGTGTGACATACGGCTATTTCACAGAGACACACCTGAAGGGTTTAAAACAAATCTGGTCTTATCTAAAGGAGCACCAGTCAGCAGAATAACATGGACAGCAGTGAAATTTAGGAACTTTGGTTACTCTGCCACACTATGTCAAAAAGCTTTTATGCGTACTCCATGTTTCCTTATGAAGAAAGTACTAAAATTGATCCGGAGATGCACCAGCAAAGATCTTCAAAAATGACAAGTTTTAAATGAAAAATAGCACATCACTTGGGGTTGTCCTAGTAGCTATCAGAAAGGGACCTTCCCGGGCAAACTTCCTGTGTCTTTCCTCCTCCACACTGATGGGAATTAGGTTTTGACAGGTTCCGAATTCAGAGGAACAAGATGAGGGGTACCTGACCAAATGACAGCCACCGTCCAAATGGAGCAGCATGAAAGGAAAATTAAGTGGTGCCCATTAAAAGTGGAGAAATAGCTCTAGTGCTGCTAGACCTCCCAATCACAGCTCAGTAGATAGGTGCCACTCCTCAGCAGCAGGTCACTGAATTTTCAAAATTTGTCCCATAGAGAGGATAAGAAGAAGAAATCCAGCATGGAGGCTGGTGTACCTGGGGTGCACATAGGAATTCCAGACAGCAGTACTTCTCTGAAAGATAAGGTTAAATTTTCTATGACAATTGTAAGAGAAGCAAATGACAACACAGATGAAGTATAAATCTTATCAAAGTCGCTATCAGAAAAGTGGAAATGACCGATCCGTTTTCGTAAATCAAAGCTGAACTTCACTGCTTTCTTACCCTCGAGAGCTCATTAGTTGCTATGGAGAGCTTCTACACAAATATATTGTACGTAGAAGTGAGCACCTATCTGACAAAAAAGTCTGGGAAAACACAAACATACACTTCACAGGAGGTCAGAAAGAATTGTTAATTTAGGTGAATAATGACTGCTATAAATATGTAGTGCAGCTTTAAAAGAATAAAGGGCATGATTTATTAAAATGTGACAGTTGCAGATAATAGATTTGGTTTGCAAGGTAAGGCTGCCATTCGTATAACTTTATGTCATTTATCACAGCTGCAATAAAACAACATCTAACACAAATAGTGTTTTAAAAAATAAATGCATCAGCTTTAGTAAAAGTATTAATTACTATTTTATGCCTAACACCTGAAAAATCTGATTATCCCTTTTTCAAGGCTCAAAGACACATTTTTAATAAACCATCAAAATGCACACTCTTCCTTTAGAGAAACAACCCTCTAAGCAGGGAATTATCCAGGATATTTCTTCATTTTCCATTACCACAGCTCTCGTTCTGATTTCTATCATGATTAATGCGAGCCAAGATTATTGTTATCATGAAGTGTTTTCAGCTCTTCCTGGAAGGCAAGTGTGTGGAATATTGTATTTCCATCACCTTATTGTAAAAACTGCGGAGAATTCGGGTCTGGAACCTCAACAGAACAATTACATTTGTAAGCAAAAAATTGCATAAGGATTTACAGATAAATCGAATAATGACTGGATGAGAGCTCTTTGTGGAATGTTTATCATTTTCATAGTTATTAATATGATAGATCGATGAAGGGTAAAGGTTTCACACAACTAACATTAGATACTTATGAGCGAGGAACAGTTTAATTTAAAAAGTTCAGAATACTTTTTTTTAACTAGTAGAATATAGCAATCCCCTCGATTCTCTGAAGATCATCTGCAGATAGCACAGAGAGAAATGCAGAGACAAGATGGCATGGACGGTATTTAGTTCAGATGCAGTTTCTCCACTAAAAATCAAATCATCATATTTCTTGCCCCTTAATTTGTTTCTAGATACAACCTGAACAACTCTGCAAAGAATATATTTCTCCATCAGTCAGTCTGCTTGGTGATACTGTAACCAAACTATTGCCTAAACTGGAGCTGTGTGAGACTGACATTTTTTTCATAGTGGGTGTATTCTGCCTATTTTCAAAGGCTCCTTTGCATATTCTCAGTTTTCCTTTGGAGTTCAAATTCAGTAAATATGATTTCCTGAGCATGGCCTAAGCTCATAATGAGTTTTGGTGAGATGGTCCTGTGTTTTCTATGCATTTGTTCACACAAGCAGCTTCTGCTGAATCACAGCTCCCCCATTTACATCACCAAGCAGCCTTTTGTGTGCACATACTTTCAGGGTCCCCCTACTTTATGTGGTGAAACAGTTGATGACCAAGGATAATGGTGAAGATGGGTCACTGTAAGAATAACTGCACTTGTTGGACAGAAGTCTTTTTAGCCTGATGTTTCAATAGTGGCCAGGAGTGGATGCTTAGAAAGAAAATAGAAGTATAAGCTGATTCTTCTCCAAGCAGCAAGACCCTGAGGTGATGACATTTGCAGAGAACACAAAGTATTTTTAATTAGTCAAGACTAGAAACAGATTTGAAGAATTTTAGAGGGACCTTGGGAAAGGGGGAGATGAGGGAATGTCATGACAAATGACATTCTGCTGTTCTCAAATGTCAGGTAAAAGGTACTGAAGGTGACCACTTGACACCTGAGCCACTGGGACTGGCTGCTGGGTTATACACTAGGTATAATTACATGAGTAAGAGACATGGACATCAGTATGGAAAATCTAGTAAATCTCAAAAGGTTTATCGCATCAAAAAGGAATGCCAAATGGCAGGATATGAATAAATGGGATAACAAAGCCAAGAATGTAGGGAAGTTTATTTCATTTAAGTGAATAATATGAATCAGATCTAGTGAATATGAATTAATAAAGTCATCTGACTTGTAAGTTTATTGAGATTTCTGAATTTATCCATTCCTCATATTTCTATGTTTGTTTAATGTATTTTTCATAGCAGTAGCACAAACTTTGAACTTATTCTGCAATGAAATCCACTAAAGTTACAATGGTGCCATTGTAGTCAATGGGATCCTGACAGCCCAAAAGTTAAGGAGATGGTAGTAATCAGAAAAAATGAAATTATGTTCTATAGCACTTTAAAATTGTTCAGATATGATATCTTTTCAGAACTAAAAGAGAAAATGTGACTAATGAAATCAATTTTAAATGAAGTGGGATTTTTTTCCGATACACCTGTCAAAATGATGTAATGGTCCGAATACTGTCAAATATTACTGTAAAATAAATACATAAAGTGACATCGAATGACCTGACCTTGTTCTCTACTCCATGACAGCTTTCTCCCAATCTAATTTGCACTTGGATTGTACTTTGCGCCACAAGAGCAGTTGCAGTGATATTCCAAAAGATACTTTCAGCAAAATCCTGTAATTTCCTAATAAGCACTCGTATTTGTGGTGATGACAATAAAACTGCTAATTACTTATTTATTTGAAACTTTATTTTTTGTATGTTCCTTCTTTCTAGGAGTGGGGGGAAGCAGAGGAGGCATTTTGAGCTACAGTATTGAAACAGTAGGCAAAATATACTGAAATCTCAGAATCAAACACAATGAGGATTGCATAGTCAGGCAGCTCTGAGCTCTAGATCGTTGTCAGATCTGTCTACACAGCTGCTCAAATTTTACCAATCCAATACATATCAATGCTGGAAAATGGTTATTTAGGTAGCACTGAAAGCACTTCCAGTTACTTGAGCAGTGTTATCCATCATTGTGACTGCTTGCTTGAAACTTCTGACATTTACAGGATTATTCTTGGGGGAGAGACTTTGTTGTTGTTTTTAGAAACATTTTCTCTGTCTCCAGCACCTTATTAACCTGATTAGGGATTCTTATACTTCTACTCTTGCTGCAAAACGGAATTCACAAATGCTGTGGTGCCTCACACAGGAGTTGATTAGGGATTCTCTTTGAGTTTGCCCAACCTAAAATATCTAATATAACGAAAAAGGAGGATAAAAATAGGATTTTGAGTCCTCAAAATGAATTAAAAAGAATATGAATATCTGCAGTGGTGATCAGGGACTTGGTTAGTAACAGACAGTGTGTATGTACCAGCATAATAAAAACAGTTTGTTTTTTTTTTCTAGAATAGGCATAGGTACAACAATACAGAAGTTGCCTTACACCAGAACAAATATTTCCATGTGAGAAAATCAGAGGAAGGAAAAGGAAAAGGAAAAGAAAAAGAAACTGGTAAACAATTGCCTTAATGCCAATGCAACAGCGTTTTTACAAAAAGGTTTCTTATTCAAGACTCTTCCACTTCTAGAACATGAGTGTCTGTCATTCACAGCCTTAATTCCTTCTGCCTGGCATAGGGCTCTTCTGCCATGATTTCAGGTCTGCTTACCTTTAATTTATTTAGCTCAAAAGCCAAGGATAAGGATTTTTTTTTCCTTTTCCTGCTCACTTCTGAAACTGATTAGCTCAGAAAAAAAAATATATAAAGTGTGTTGTTAGATTCCCTTACCATGGATTCAAGTATTCAAAATGCAAAGTCTTTTTAATTCAGAGTGTGCCATCATGGCCTCGGAGCAATGAGGAATTAAACGTGGAGCTGCTGGCTCGCTGACATGTTTTCCCTGAGTGTAGATTTCACCCTTTGGTACCTTGCCTCCAGCATTACTGCTTGTGCCTGGACAGACTTCTGTTCAGGCTCCTTTCTGCAACCCACAGCAGACAATGTGAGCTCTGCTCTATTCAACATCCCATGTGGATTTTGTGCCACATTGCTGACCTTTTATGATACCCTATTGTGACAATTTTTTTCTAGTAAAAAATCCTATCACACGAAACTATTTCATCTCCATAATCCCAATGCCTTTTGTATTATCGATGGTGCTCAGGCTATTTCTTGTTGGCCTCAGTCTACGATAATTCTTTCAAGCTGCTGTGAAGTTGGGTCATTTTACATTTCTTGCTCAAACTTGTCAAATTTTGAAACAGTAATAGGTAGCACTTGAATCACATTTACTTCAAACCCTTCTTCCTGCAGCTTCTTCCTTTCAGTGTTTATCAGCACTCTTAAAAGCATGTCTGATATAAAAAGCTCTTTACTGGGACAGTATTTCAGTTTAATGAGGATTTTTGCAAATTTATGATCATTTTCTGAAGTCTAGGCAGTGCTTCTTTGCACAATGACTTCTGTAATAGGGCTTCTGAAGTTTTATGGGCTGCATCTCCTCTGACCTATTTCTCTTTATAAACATATTTATGCAACTTCTCACAAACAAAAGCATTTGCTGGTGTCTACTTTCCAGGCTGAGAACTTAATTTTTGTGTTATAGCTAGTGTTTCAGAAGCACACACAGCTACTCAGAAGGGCAGGATATGTTGGCTACAGGCTGAATTTGATTTTTTTGACTCAATAAATGGGGAGGGGCAGCTGCTACGGCCTCCAACATGTTGTTTAATCTCCTGGCTAGTTGGTAAAGACTTCTCCTACTCCCTACCTTGCCCAGCGTCCCTGTGGCAGAGTCTGGCCTTTTCAAGGTTTCAGTTTTTCAGGGTGGGAGTGTCTCGCTTAGTTTGGCTCAGTACTGAGCTGCTGCACTTTGTAATTCCAAAAAAAGGAAACTGTCATAGCTCTAATGAAAGTCTTTATTCTCAAGCCTCCATAACCATTCTTGTAGTCAATCTAAATCACTCCCCCTCAGCCACTGGCACTCAGTCTGGCCCTGTCATGTGGCCTGCTCATGTGATTCCCTTTTGTTCACTCTGGGAGACAGGCAGAGCTTACTCCAGGAAAGGCATCTGCATAGCGTAGACCTGGCAGCTATGAGTAGTCAAGACCTAACACAGCTGTTGATTACACAAACTTGGTAATGAGGACTGCTGTGAAAAGCAGAGATATCCAGGCTCAGTCTCTGCCCTTGCAAACAATTGGGAGCAGGCAGAGTGGGCACTCTGCTTACCAGTGCCCTTGGAGGTCGGGAGGGAGGAGTATGTGGGGCCCAGCCAGGTTTGGTGTAAGATCCTGCATCCTGTCTGGCCTGCGGATTGCTTAAGGTGGGAGAAAATAAGAAGCTCCTACTGGGCATCCCTCGAGTTCTCAACAGCTTCGTGTAGCACAGCCCATACTGCACATGGCACTTGAGTCCGTTCAACAGCTGTCACAGAGTCACAGAATCACAGAATGAACTAGGTTGGAAAAGATCTTTAGGATCATCTAGTCCAACCTATGACCTAACACTTCCTCATCAACTAAACCATGGCACTGAGTGCCATGTTCAGTCTTTTTTTAAACACGTCCAGGGACAGTGAGTCCACCACCTCCCTGGGCAGCCTATTCCAGTGCCCAATCATTCTTTCAGTGAAGAATTTTTTTCTGACATCTAACCTAAACTTCCCTTGGCACAGCTTAAGACTGTGTCCTCTTGTTCTGCCAGTTGTTGCCTGGGAGAGGAGACCAACCCCCACCTGACTACAGCCTCCTTTCAGGCAGTTGTAGAGAGTGATAAGGTCACCCCCGAGTCTCCTTTTCTCCAGGCTAAACAACCCCAAGTCCCTCAGTCATCCCTCATAGGGCTTGTGTTCCAAGCCCCTCACCAGCCTTGTTGCCCTCCTCTGGACACGTTCAAGCGTCTCAACATCCTTCCTGAACTGAGGGGCCCAGAACTGGACACAGCACTCAAGGTGTGGCCTCACCAGTGCTGAGCACAGGGGAAGAATGATTTCCCTGGTTCTGCTGCCACACCATTCCTGATACAGGCCAGGATGCCAATGGCCTTTTTGGCCACCTGGGCACACTGCGGCTCATGTTCAGTTGGTTGTCAAGCAGTACCCCCAGGTGCCTTTCTGCCTGGGCACTGTCCAGCTGCCAGGACCCAAAAACTCTTTCACCAGTGCACCCTTAACCAGTTCACAAGCCTTGTCTCTATGTGCACCACGTTCTAGCCTATGGTGTCTGTAACAAATGTGGGATACTTAGAAGATGATACTGCAGCCAGTACCAATTAATTCATAAGGGGAATAAAAAAGCCAACGTTAATATTAATATATATTAAGTGTCACCTTCATACTTCACATGCTTCGCATGACAGGGCTTTAATTGGCTGGAACTGTAACTCCTGCAGTGCCATGAACAGCTGGATGTTGTGTGTGATCTGGGGCAAAGTGGTAAATCAGAGAGCAGCAAACAAGATTTGGTTGCAGAATGCACTGGTTTGTGACTGAGAGATGACACCAAGAAATGAGTGAGATTTCAAATGCCAGTAGTAAGCTGGTTGGGGTGCTTCTCTGTAGGCATCTTTAAAGACTGTGTAACACAACTTCAGAACATGGATCTGGGGTGGTACCTCTTCATATGGTAAATTGATTTGCTTATCAAATTGTATCAAACAGTATTTTTAACACCTCTCACTTTTCTTTGCTTAATTAACTTGAACCATAAATTTATTTTGTTTCTGCACAAGAATTGCAAAATGTTTGTGCTATATCAGATTAGAAATAAACATTTTAAATCAAGTAAATGTTCAAAAGAGGTTTGCAAATGGCCTAATATGGATGATGGCAAGTCAAGCTAGCAGCCTTAGTCATAAGAACAAAATTATTCCTTCCTCCCTGAGTTCAATGACAGCACAAATCAAGCTTTCAGTAGAAGAGGACTTGTAGTTCACACAACATTAGGCACATTTGGTGTCAATTTCATTTGCACAGCTACTTTATGTTTGCACAAACCAGTGTGAAACCTGTCCATCGTATAAATAAACAAAATGCAGATATGTTCAGAGCAATTTTGGCTTGGAAGTTTCTTGCAGCAGCAAAGCCTCTATGAATCAGCCAGATATTCCAGAATGAATTATTCAGAAAAGGATTTTCAAGTTAATTCTGTGAAATTAGTTCCTCATATTTTTTATGAAACAAAAAGGTGTTGAGCTTGTGAAGGCAAAAAGAAACCATCCAAACTTTCTATTCTTGGTACATATAGGGAAATTAAGTCTGCCTCTTCAATTCAAAACTTACAGATGGGTAGGAAAATATTATGAGTTTTTAATATGCCTCCAGCATGCTAAAAGCCACAGTAAAGACTTTAAAATGTTACTGATCCCAGAGAAACGTAAAAGAATCCCTGTGACTGGAATGCCCAGTAAAAAAGAACTCAGTCCTTCAAGAATACCATAGAATTATAGAATTGTTTAAGTTGGAAAAGATGTTCGAGATCATCAAATCCAACCATCAGCCCAGCACTGCCAAGTCCAGCATGACACCATGTCCCCAAGAGCCACATCCACATCTTTTCAATACCTCCAGGGGTGGTGAATGCATCCTGGGCAGCCAGTTCCAGTGATTGACAATCTCCTTAGTGAACAAATTTTTCCTGATGTCCAATCTAAACCTTCTGTGATGTAACTTGAGGCCATTTTTTCTTGTCTTAATACTTGGCATTTGTAAGAAGAGGCCGAATCCCGCTTGCCTACGACCTTCCTCCAGGGAATTGTAGAGAGCAGTAATGTCCCCTGTGAGCCTCCTCTTCTCCAGGCTGAACAACCTCAGCTCCTTCAGCCACACTTCATAAGATTTGTGCTCCAGATCCTTCCCCAGCTCCGTTGCCCTTCTCTGGACACACTCCAGCCCCTCAATGTCCTTCTTGCAGTGGGGGCCCAAAACTGGATATGGGGTGTGGCCTCACCAGTGCTGATTACAGGGGGACAATCCCTGCCCTGGTCCTGCTGGCCACACTGTTGCTGATACAGGCCAGGATGCCATTGGCCTTCTTGGCCACGTGGGCACTGCTGGCTCATGTTCAGCTGCTGCTGACCAACACCCCCAGGTCCTTTTCCACCCGGCTTTCCAACCACAGGTCCCCCAGCCTGTAGCACTGCATGGCTTGTTGTGACCCACATAAAGGATCTGGCACTTGGCTTCGTTGAACCTCACACAAGTTTACAGTATCTTTAAAGGGACCCGATCCTTCTGTGCTTCCCATACAGATTTAAGAGCAGACACTCTTTTCAATGTCAGGTCTTTTTATCATCTGTATTTGAGTGAAATTTATACACAATCTCTAGCACAGAATGGAATTAAAAATCCACAGTGATCAGTGAATTATCCTGACATATAAAGTAAGCATTAGGCTTTCACTAGGCTGATTTGCCTTGGAAAGGGGTTGACCACTTAAGAGTCTTGTGTCCTTCACAAATGTGTTTCTTCTCCAAAATTCTGAATTAATGTCCTCGATGCAGAAAATCCTGCCTTTTTTTTTTTCCAAGGAAAAATGCAGATATTACCTTATGTAAAATTTGTAGACAATTATGTATGTTTGCAATCTTAAAGTGTTTAATTGTTCCCACCACACAATTTACAATAAATTCAACATTAGAACTCCCTCAGAACAAATTGCTGACTATGAAAATGCCAACTAAACAAATAATTGAAATTAAAGTATTTTGGAAAAAAATCAACCAACCGAAACAAAACAGCTGTGGTTAACAGACTCCCCTTAAAGCATAAACTCCAAATTTCGTGCAGAGTGAAAAAAGAGAAAAGAGTATGACTACTTCAGAAGAAATCTGGAAGGACTTTTTTTTTTTCTTTGATAGAGCAATGTGTATCAGGTCTCCTAAAAACCAGGAGGAGTGAGAAGAAGAGGGCAGAAAACCTTCTGGGAAGCATCAACTGTTAGAGTTGTGGAGGATAGGACAAAGAGGCAGAGACTTGCTCTGTGGAAGCTCATGATCCTATAGTAACACTGTAATGACATTCAAGAGCAGCTTTTCCCTTTATACAAGGATGCTGAGTAATAAAGGAAAAGTGGTGGAGACATTGACTGGACAAGGAAAGTGATGCTTGATCATGGTGCATAACAGGAGATCAGCCACTTCTGGAGGTGGGATGGACTGAAACTTTGTGAGTTTATGAGTTTGTGTTTTACAAAAGACAGAGGAGTTTCACACTATTCATAGTCCAAGTACTGTTTGTACAATTAAAGCAGAGGGTGCATTATCCCAGCCGTGTTTTCTTTCAGGCCATTCTTGTCAATGGTACAAACTGTCTGAGTTTGTCTGCAAAGCTTCCACCATTCTGCATTTATAGGTTCTTTGCAGAAGCGGGTTTTTACTTAAAACCAAATCCACATTCTTTTCTTTCGGCTTCCCTTAATCTTTGACTGACCTTGGTATAGGGACATCTCAGGGCCATTTCATGTCCCATGAAAATCAAGACTAGGAAAAGCAGCCCAATAATCCAGGAGCAGAACTGAGAAAGAAGTTAGCCTGAAGTCTGCATGCCTGGAAGACTCATTTTGCCTCTGCAGAAGATAAAACTTTCAAGGTTGGGGTTCCTGCCACAGACAAGGAAAAGTGGTAATGAAGCTGAACATAACTAGAATTCCACCAACTCAGAGTGAGTCTGCTTCTGAAGTTCAAATAGAATTGAAAATGTAATGTCAGTCAAAAGTGATTATGTCTGAAAAAAAGCTATTTATCCCAGAGCAAATGGATTAAATAAGTACTAAACTGCCTCAGAGCCTGCCATTCCTACCTCTGTTTCAACCTGTAGCTAGTGCTGTGCTTCTTGTGTGTTTTCAGCTAACAACATGGGCTGTTCAGGCTCTATTCTGGGGCCAGTGCAAATCACTATTGATCAGTGGATGCAAGCTGACTTAGGCTGGTGTTTGCATCTGTTGGTCCTGGGGCAAGGTACAGCAGAGTTCTTGTAGCACTTTTGCAATTAGATGAGATCAGCTGCAGATGAATAGTCCTACTTAAAAATGCCACCAAATGTCACTTCTCCCGTTGCCTTATCTTCCAGCTCCATGATAAAGCTTTAAGACAGTCTCTAAGATTGACCCAGAGAAAACACAGCAGTCAGACAGCACTGGGGATAGCTATACATTTGCTCCCTAGAAGGCAGTGATCTTTCACACAGTATCTTCACAACAACAGACCAGGCATATGAGGCTAAGTCACAATCGGGATTTGACACTGGTCTTTGCATGCCTACAAACTGCACGTGCACAGCATAAAATGCCAAATGAAAGAAACATGAAAGAAAAGACATTTTCACCCCCTCAGAAGTCGAGAGAGATTGTTAATTTCCTAGGCCATGACTCTTCCCTCACAATCCCTTAGGAATAAGATGATTCCTAATTTGCCAATTGCTAGAATGTTAGAAGGAGAAAATTTGTTCTTCCTGATTCTATATCCTGAGATGTGCCACGGTACCAAAACATTATTAACTGATTGTACTATTATTATACTATCTCTTTAAAAAATTGAAATTAATACAGCTATAGAAAGACCCATGTAAACAACTAGTGCTTTTTTTCCCAACGAATGGACATTGTTCTTTTACAGGTATCCCTTAATTGGTACCCTAAGCCTTGACAGCTTATTGGTTAGGTGGATGTTTCCCTCTTTGTCTCTGTAATGCTCCTTTAATGGTATCTAAAGTGAAGTGTCTGGAGTCCAGCATCTAAACCTGTTAGGTATTTCTGATAGTCTGAACTCAGCACTTTGTCAGTGTTCCCTCAACAAACACCTCTCTCTTTGTCTTTTACCTGCCACAAAAGACTGTCTCAAAGCTATAAAAAAAAAGTCTCTTTCTTCAGTGATAAAAGACACCGCCACACTTCATCTTCCTGAAGGGAATTAAGAGCCTCTTGATTAACTTCAGTGGGAGCAGAGTCAGACCCAGGATCTCACAGTACCCATTTTTTGCTTGATAAGTTATAGTTACTTTGCATTGTTTAGCTATGTACAGACCATATTCATTAGTCATTTTCATTCGTGACATGGATGAATTCATTAGTTTCTGATGCTGATTTAGATTCATAACTATTACTTATAATTAATTGCTAATGAAGGCTATTATTGTCTAGCTGACATTTTTCCCTTCCCTGCTAAATGCTAACTAGTTCGAGCGCAGGAAAAAGGACTTGTCTTAGACAGGAATTGACTCATTTTAACAAATAAGCCTAAACAGTGCTATTAGCCTTCTAGAGCATGAGATCTTTTCTACCCCGAGTACAGAGCACAGCCTCACAGAAAGTAAAATAGTAAAATATAGAAATATAAATATAGAAAGTAAAATAGTAAAATCAAGGCTACAAAAAAAAAGCTGTTTTGCTTTTCACAGTTGTTTGCCAGAACAGCTTCATTCATCCTTCCCCTTAATCTTCCTCCCATACAGACATACATGAGCCACAGAGAAGTATTTCTAGTGCATTTATACACTGGCAAGCACAGAAAATGAGACATCAAGGGAAACTCTGGTCTCTACTGCTTGAAAAACAGTCTTCCAATGATGTCAGAGAAGCTATTCCAGATTGGATCTGGTGTATAAAACTTCTGAAGTCCTGCTTTCTCCATTTTCATTTTCTTCATACACCAGGCCACCTGCGAAGAGCAGTCAAAGACAGACACCACTGGTCTGAAAGCAACAGGGTGTGCAGACAAAAGGGAGCCTTCTGGCCCATGTCAACCCTTGAGAAGGCAATTCTTCCCCATAGAATTTACTGGATGAACAGATAAAAGAGAAAGAAAATGGCATAAATGAATGCATTTCAATTGGGACACCGTAGTTCCATTTTTATTTCAACTTTACATTTATCTTGCCATCCTTAACAGAAGAAACAGACGGATTTTATCATTACCCCGGAAACATAATGTCCTCTTCTTACTGCACTGAAACACAAATTTCTCTCTAGACCTTATGAGGTAGCTGCTTCATGAAACCTGCTCTTCCCTTGATTTTGGAAGACCACAGAACATACAGAGCTGTGGCCCGACAGCTATATGAAAAGAAAAAAAGAAGGAGGAAATGCGCAGGTATCTATTCTCTCAATTGCCTGAGTACAAGATGGAAACTAGTCACACAAAGGGGTACTCATGATCTTGCAGAAATGCTCACTGTGTCCTTTTGACCTTGTTAGGAGTCCTTGGCAGGATAAAGCAGGAAGAGAGAAAGCCAAGATACCAGATATTTTTCCCCAGAAAACATGGCACCTTTGGGTAACTTTTGCAGCTTTATTTTGTGGGACTGCTCTCAAAAGGGATTTATGGAGAAGCACATGCTAAGGTGTCCAGTGTGGAAGTGGGAACAGAAAAGGCACAGAAGGTTGAAAAGCCAGTATAATTTGAGGGAGCCTTGGGCAGATGCTGTGAATTTGATATTCCATGGTTTTGCTTTATAGAGAAGCCCTTATTAATTGCTCATGTAATTTAATATTAATCAGAAGAACCTACGAACTCCAATACTTTATAATGGGTTTTATGTAAGAAATGCTATATTCTGCTTAGCATTAGATACTGACTAACATTTTAAACTGAGATATCATCATGCCTAAAAGCATTAAGAGAAATCTTAAAACAAACAATAACTATAGCAAATCTGAAGGATATTAATACAATGGTAAATGACCTGCAAAAGGCATATTTCCAAACCATTGGGAAATCAGAGTGTTTATTTATCATGACAAATATGTACTTGGCATTTAAATTTTTATGCTATGTCTTCCTAGCTCTTCTAATCATTAGTGCCCCCTTGGGCTCAGATATTTCATTTCTGCTTAACTCAAGTATGTACAGAACCTCAACTAGTTTTCATGTATGGTATTTGTTGATGCTTTCTCAAACTTGTTATTCATAAAGTCTCACTGATACAGCCACTGATAATAGCCAAAGTCCAAGAGTGGCATCTAACAGTTGTTATCCATTCTGCCTGCTCCAGTATCCCCAGATTTAATTCTGTTTGGCACCACGCCTGGACTGTTCTGTAATTAATTAAAAGTTTAAAATGGAAAGGCAATGGGAAAATGGAAAGGCAAGGGGAAAAGGAGAAGCTCCAAGACCGAGTGATAGGTTGTGTACTAGCCCGATAAACACAAAAGAGACTTGGCTGTAAATTATGCACTTTGCTGATAAAGATCAGTGATGTGCATCTGAATAATATTATCTATAACTAACATTCATCTTGGAGGTATGGGTAGATCATGGAGATCTCTATGTTGAGAGAATGTCTGGAACCCGATGCAAAGGGGTTTTCTTTTTGGTATTCAAGGGGACATGTTTTGTGAAAGCTGTTTTGCTGTCTGTGAATAAATAAGACTCACACGCGGAGACGAAATCATGCAAAGAGAGAACACAGAGAAGATCCTGTGTGCCCAGAACTCACTGTCTAGAGCTCTGTTTGCCCTGTCTTTTCCCATCATTAGCTGTGAAAGGTCAGATGACAGGGCAGGAAGCCCCTAAATTGTGTCTGTTCTTTATGTGTTCTATAAATCACATTCCCCATGAGTTCTGAAAGATCTGAGGTTAGACCTTTACTAGCAATGTAACCATGAATCAAAGTTCAGTGGAAGTCAGTGTAAAAGTTTGCACAGATTTCTATAAACCTTGGATCAAAGAAGTATATGCGTGTAATGTGCTTTACCCCCAATTTTACAATGTCCCAGCACTGCAGTTTAATACATTAAGCTATTTCACTATTTAAAAGAAGTAATGCTAGAACAACAACATATTTCCCTTCTTGTCTGCTGCATTATTATCATGGATTAATAACACACATTCATTGTCAAAATAAAAATAACAAAACTATATTTTGGCAACAGTAGGAGTGGCAAAACATAAATAAGAGAAGCAGAAAATGATCAAACCAATTAATTTTCCTTTATAGCAATTTTTTAATGAAGAAACATCAGTACTGCTTACAATTTGCAGATTATAATTAAACATAGCATTAATATTCAGAGCAGTTTGGAGTTTTTTTTAAGTATTGTGTTCAGAAGCTGGTACATTAAGAAAAAGCACCAGACCTCATGACACATGTGATGGTTATGCTGTATTTCAAATATATAAAATAAAGATGAAGGCATCTAATTCATGGGGTACAATCCATGAACCAAAATTGCCTCTGGATTTACAAATATCTAGCTAAATATAGCACTAATTCATTCAATGTGATTTGTGATTAAAGGCCATCCTTGTAAACATGGCTGCTAGTTAACATTCTTCCCAGATGTTTCTGTGACACATTCTACATTTAAAATGATTAGATTCTAAATTATTGATATTCTTTCTCATTTCAATTATTATCAGCATTTGTGCACTTCTTCTTCTTCTTTTTCTTTTCTTAATATTTGAAGTCAGTTCTAAGGATAATTTCTCCCTGAAAAATTCAATGCCAAATCCAGGTGAAATTGAACTTCTCTCACAGAAGAGCTACTCTCCTTCAAAGCTCTAATTTGCAGTAGCTTATAGCTTTCTTTTGTCTAAATTACCTTTGTGCTGACAGTTTGAGTACTTGTGGATTTCGCTCATACATAATTTGGGGACATAAGTTTGAAGGAAATCTACTTAGCCAGTTCAGTTATCCACGTATGATTGTAACATATTTTACCCTACTTACTTTTGGGACGCTAGCATGGACACACACCTGTACACATCTATACACTCTAAGGGATGCCCACGTGCCCACATACAAACATACACCCACTCTCAGTGAAATGGAAGTACTCAAACATGTCATAATGGATTAAATCTCCTGATGGGCTAAATCAGGGTAGCTAACTGCTGTAAATGCAATTTTGGTGCTCTCTTACCGAGATATAGCCCTGTGTTTGCTTCAGTAAGGAACATGTGACTTCCTGGAGTAGGAGGAAAAAGAAAATCTGGATGTGAAAATAGCACACTTTAAATGTTCTGGTCAGTGTTGCTCAGCATGACTTAAATATATCCTTTCAAATTTTGTTCTGTCTTCCATACTCTGACAAGGAATACAACAGGCCCAAAATCTGCTTCCAGAGAGAGAGGGGTTACAGAGTCCCTGGAGAGCTGAGGAAGTGACTGTGGCCTATGACCATGTTGCTCAGCCAGCAGCTGATAACACACCAGCTGGCTGTACAAGAGATGGAGTTGACCCACGAGAAAATGGAATTTAACAACAAATCATAACATCACACAGATTTCTTTGCTTTCTAAGAAATAAACATACAGAATGGAGGAGAAAATTATTAATAATCAAAGGGTAATCAGGTTTCTGTTATTTTCTTTTGTTTGTTTTTTTGGTTTGGTTTGGTTTTCTGGAGGGTGTTTGTTTGTTTGTTTGTTTGTTTGTTTGTTTGTTTGTTTGTTTGTTTGTTTGTTTTTTAGGAAGTTTGGGGGTCCTTTGCTAATGATAGACTATGGAATACAGATAAGCAGTCTCAGCATTAGTGGAACTGACCAGAGCTCTGAGTCTGATGACTTCAAAGAGAAGCTGGGTGATGAGGGAGAAGGGAGATGAGGAAGGAGATAAGAAATTTGCACTCACTTTCCCAAATCTTTTCAGAAGAATGTTCCTCTTTAGCATATATACTTGAAAAGTTGAAGTCATTGTGTGATTAAAGTGCTCCATCCTTGACTTTTGTGGGAAGCTTGACCACCTCCATGACCTTCTTTTTTCTCCCAAAAAACCTAGAGAGCCCAGAAAATTAATTTGTCATGGCTCATAAGAACTGCTGCTTATTGAAGTAGAACAAAAGTCTCCAGCTATGGTGGGAAAATGTAACAGGATCTCCCTAATCACAGCAGAAGTGGAACTGGTACATCTAAGACAAAACATTAAATTAAATGCCTTTCAAAGGGTGAATACAGGCTTCACTTCTGGGGATAGGGACTCTAGAAGAGATTTGGTTGCCAATCAGGTGAACGTGAGCTCTTAGAACAACACAGGAAGCAAAGGTGATTTAGACTGAAGACTGTGTAAACCGAGGAATGTGGAGTGGAAGCAGAGAGGCTTTACCACTTCTGTTTTGAACTATAGTGGGGAAATGGCTTGTAGCACATTGTGGGTGGTTGCAAGACTTGGAGTTCAAAGGCAGAAGCAGCAGTTGTTAGAGAAGACAGCCAGCACGATCAAATAATTGGAAATTGTCCTGTGGAGTGAAACATGACAGAAGAAAAATCTATTTCATTTCTCAAAAAGAAGCTTTAAGAAGGCTTGATTGCAACCTAGCAGAAGCCAGAGTAACAGGAGCCAAAGGCTGGAAGCTGAAGTTCAACAAACTCAGAACACACACAGGGAGCACATTTCAAATTGTGATGATGAATAGTCTTTGAGACAACTGAGCAACTGTTGACAAGCCCCAAGGTTCTAAAATCAAGACAGATTTTTATCTCACCTCTTCTCCTCCCTCCACTCCTCCCCTTCCCGGGAAGATAGGTTCAGGCTAAACCAGAAGAAGGTTCAGATAAATTCTCTGAACAATTCTTTGTTCAAGATCAAGCCTGATGGTTGTATTTTGCCTGATGGCAAATACTCTCTTCTACCCCATGATTCCTGCCTAAGCTATTGGTTATAAACTGAACCTGTGGAAGTTATGTTTCTTCTGTACACTTCTCAACATGTCTCTGATTGCTAGCACACTGCTGGGAAGGTCTCCTTCTCTCTCAGCTACATTCTCCATTTCTCCACTTTCCATTCTCCATTTCAAAATGTCTTTACTACTGCTCTGTGCTAGAAATCCCCTGTGTCTAGTGCATTAGTTCTGTGCAGATACTTGTGTGGTTTTATGCGTGCACCACCAGCCTGTATCCTCTCTAAACCCTAGGAAGCAATGCTTTTCCAGCAGGTCACATTCGATTCTCTGACTCCAATGGAGCAACTTTCTATTTCAGCAGGGTTACATTGCAATAATAGTTGACACAGAAATCAAACCACTGTATTCACCTCCCTATTTAAAAACTATTTTTGAAAGGACAATAAATATCAAAGAAACAGAGTTATCAGAAGTATAATTACACCTTACTAAACTCACATAAGGGAACCCTTAAGGCAAGGCAGAACTCTAAACAACATTGGTGTGGATGAATACAGAGCGTATGTTACCCACTGCTGTGTTTTCAAAGTAGTTCCTTCCCCATGGTGGTGAATGTCCTCTGCTTCGAAACAAAAAAGCAAAATGCTGCACAGTATATGTTCTCCAGCCTTGGAGTGATACACAGGACTATGTTTTAAACACATTGGTCAGGTTCCTCCCACCTGTAACTTTAGGCACTAACTAATCCACATAGTCATGAGGGAGGAAACATCATCCTGTTGAATGGTACTAGGTTAAAGTACTTAGAATTGTAATTATGTAGAATTCTATTAATTCTATTATGTAGAATTCTGTGCACAGAATTGAAAGTAGCTATGCTCTCAGCTTTGGATCGTAAAGGTCTTAAATGAGGAAAGGAGAAGAAAATAATTTGAATGTTAGTATTTCACAATAACATTCATTTAAGAGGATACAAAATATGATCTCAGACGGATTTCTTAGTCTTTCTTATTTCTGTTCTCTTCATCTTTCTCTTTTCTCCTTTTTCTTTTCATTCTATCCTTTTATTTACGCTAGCTACTTGATCCACATTTCCCTTCTGTGCCATTTAAGATATATCTTTCACCAGAAAAACATGTACCAGCAATATTTTCGTATTCTGTCAAAATCCCCCACTCATCTGCCTTCTTTGTCAGCTGGGCAAACCTCACTTTCCACAACAGTTTCTACATATGGACAAATACTCTGATGTCAGCAATTAACTACCTGGGAAAAAATGTGCCAAAGACATCTGTCACTGTTGTATATCCATTTTGGACATCCTCATCACTGGACCAAACTCAGAGACATGCTGGTGCAAGTGAGGAGGAAACCCAAATGTGAACGCAAGTGAAAGAAAAGATGATGTAGAAATGAAGAGTTATGTTTCTACCCATGCTCTTTCAGTCATAATGCTGTATTAACAGAAGTTTTGCACTTAATGATCATTAATCATGTGTTGATTTCCATACAAATTATTGTAAGGGTAAATCTGATCTGTCACAGACTACCTTATGAGCTCTACTGTATAAACCAACCCTAAAAGCACATTCAGGTTATCTGAGCTCCTATAGGAATTTTTTAAAGAAAATCTACACTGCTAGCAGGACTTCAGCAGTGTCTATGTTTGAATAAACTCTGCTCTGGTTCAAGAAGTAAAACAGGCTGCTGCTTTGAAAAATTACCGACGTTTTGATAACGTCAGGGCAGCATTGCTATAAGGGTTTCCATCAGATGGGACACAGCTGGTGCATTCTTCCCCACCATCACCAACAGGAGTTTTTCAGCGAGGTTGCTATGCTATAAACCTGAAGAGTAAAGCAAGGACACTTGTCATAACTGATTGACGGCAGCAGTGGGAGGCAGATATCACCATTGTTTGAATGCTGTATACGTGTGATAATGGGTATGTTAAAAATTGGTATAGATATTATTACAATGTAGCTAAAAACCTGATCATGTATCTTTAATACATACCCTTATGGTCTGAAAAGAACAAGACTGCTCCATGATTAAACATTGCTGAAGGAGTAAATTTTACAGAGGTTGACTTAAAGTCTGAAAGATTGATGAATATGCAGGTAGTCTAAAGGCTATATTTTTCCTTCTGGTGTTTTGGCTAGGAATCTAATTCTGTATCCCTGTCTGTGGCTATCTCCACTTCTTTATTGTCAAATCAATCCAAAGAATTTTATTAATACTTTTTCTGAGTCAGGCAGATAAGCTCAGATCAGGCCTTGAGGCTTCACTGGCCTTCCAAACATCTTTTCTAGAGGGATTTCATCTGTTTCTTCTCCAGCTTTTCTGCTGCAAGATATGTTTGTTCTTTCCAAAATCAAATCCTCAGGAAGGAGATTTGTGCCTTTCTATCCTGGAACAGCATCTATGACCACATTTGCATGAGCAAGCTAAAAAGAATGGAAGCATAGGACAAAGTACTGTCCTTTGACTGTCCATGCTGTTGGATGTGTGGCAAAGCCCAAGGAATAGTTTTGGGCTGGGTCAGAAAGTATGGTTGGAAACCAAAAGCTGTCTGTTTGCATGTGGCTTCCGTGTTAGGGAAGGGAAAGAGAAGTTATTGCAATGCCCCCGAGTTGTGCTATACCATTTAGTCTCAGACTGAAATCCTTTCATCACTGTTTCCAGCCCATTTATTCACACCCAGTGTCATGCCACTGGAGAGAAGGATTTGAGTGTACTGATGGATAAAAAACTGAATATGGCCCAGCAATACACTCTTACAGCCCAGAAAGCCAGCTGCATCCCAGGCTGCATCAAATGAAGCATGGTCAGAAAGTCAAGGGAATTGACTTGACAACACAAAGCTAGGGAGAGTGGCTGGTCCACCAGACTGCTGCGTTGCCCTTCAGAAGGACCTAGACAGGTTGGAGAGATGGGCAGACTGCCTGAAATTCAGCAAAGGCAAGTGCAGGGTCCTGCACCTGGAAAGGATTAACCCCGTGTACAGGCTGGGGACTGACCTGCTGGGAAGCAGCTCTGAGGAGAAGGACCTGGGGGTCTTGGTGGATAACAAACTATCCATGAGCCAGCAGAGAGCCCTTGTGGCCAAGAAGGCCCGTGGTGTCCTGGGGAGCATTAGAAAAAGCATTGCCAACAAGTCGAGGGAGGTGATCCAGCCCCCTGGCTCAGCCTTTTGAGGTCACATCTGGAGTGCTGTGCCCAGTTCTGGGCTCCTCACTTCAAGCACGATGTGAAGCTCCTGGAGCAGGTCCAGCAGAGGATGACAAAAATTATGAGGGGACTGGAGCATCTCTCTGATGAGGAAAGGCTGAGGGAACCAAGACTGTTCAGACTCAAGAAGAGACAACTGAGAGGGGACTTCATCAATGTCTATCAGTATCTGAAGGGAGGGTGCCAAGAGGATGGAACCAGGCTCTTCTTTGTGGTGACAAGGAATAGGACAAGAGGCAACAGGCAGAAACTGATGCACAGGAAGTTCCACCCGAATATGAAGAAGAATTTCTTTGGCATGCAGGTAACTGTGCACTGGAACAGATTACCCAGAGAGACTGGAGATTCTCCCTCACTGGAGATACTCAAGAACCATTTGGATGCAATCTTGTGCAATGTGCTCTGGGATGACCCTGCTTGAGCAGGGAGGTTGGACCACATCATCCATGGTGGTCCCTTCCAATCTTACCCATCCTGTGATTCTCTCCCCCTGCCTGGTGTACTGTGTCCAGCTCTGGGGTCCTCAGCACAGAAAAGACATGGATCTGTCCAGAGGAGGACCATGAAGATGATTAAAGGGATGGAGCACCTCTCCTATGAAGACAGGCTGAATAAGTTGGGGTTGTTTTGCCTGGAGAAAAGAAGGTTCCAGGGAGACTTTAGAGCACTAGCCAGTACATAAAGAGGACCTACAAGAAAAAAAGGAAGGGACATTTTTACCAGGACAACGATTTTAAATTGAAAGAGGGTAGATTTAGATTAAATATAAGGAACAAATTCTGTATTGTGCGGGCGGTGAGGCACTGGAACAGGTTGCTCAGGGGAGTTGTGGCTTCCCCATCCCTGTAATTGTTCAAGGACATGTTGAATGAGGCCATGAGCAAGCTGGTCTGGGGGGAGGTGTCTGGCTATGAAATCGTGTTGGAACTAAATGATCTTTAAGGTCCCTTCCAACCCAAACCTTTCTGTGATTCTACAGTTCTATGGTAATATTAAAAATACAGTGTCATGGGTGGCAGTTCAAAGACAGCATTTCAGAAAGTACAATGACTGGCACAGTGTATATAAATATGTATTTATGTGTCTATACTATTTATTTTGTCTGTGTTGTATAGTATGTGTTTAGATTTTCATTTTAATACCATTTATGTTTTTGTTTACATTTAAAGTTTTCATCAAATAAGGAACTGAAACATTTAGAAGTATTTAAGTCAAATAAAACCTTCTGAACTCTACCAAATTAAAATATTTTGATTCCACAAATATGCTTTCAGACTATTTTCATCTTAGAGCAGAAGTCATATTTTTAGTGTCTGTTTTTATTATGAATCTCATTTTCCTCATGAAATTGTCATCATTTGCAAGGAAACAGCAATTTCAGTTCCTGGCTAGCTGTGCACAATGAATTTATCAACTCCTCTGGTTTGCAGGACTTGCTGTGTCACGAACTTTGAATGAGTGATAACTACTCCATTTGGACACATCTCCTATTCAGGATTTTCTTCAGAACAGCAATGATCATTAGTGTATTTGAACAGTGATACAAGATGAAAGGAAAATCCAGACTTTGGGAAGAAAAGAGAGACTCCTAGGAACTCTTTGTCAAAACCCATTACCATGACCTTTCCCCTGCCAAGACAATCCTGCTGTGAAAGGCTTTGAGAGTTGCCCATTAGTGCAGAAATCTGCTATCCCTCGTGCTGTTTGGGATAATAGCTGAAATAAAGACATGTAAGTATATTTGTCATGTGTACAGACACCATTTGGAATTTGCTTTAATCGTTCCATTGCAGGCCTTTTCTAGGATCTTTAGATTGAAAACTTGTGTAAGACCAGAGAATGCCCAAGAAACATAGATGACCGTTTATCTTCTTCTTGTAATAAAATGCAAAAGAAAATCTTGTTGAAAATTAGTTATCCAGCCAGTTTGGTTTTTTTTCCAAAGGGAAAAAGGCTTAAGGAGTAATATAAACCAAAACTGTCCTTTTTAAATAGCAGAAACTGGGAACTAATTATGAATTAATATTCATATGGAAAATTACAGGCTTTGGATGCCAAGTTTCAAATCTTCAAAATGCAGCAATCAGAAAAAATCCTTTCATAAATCAGAGCAAACTCAAGTCCAACAACCTGAAATTCTACCTCCAGAAATGCAACCTGTAAATGTTCTGTTAAACAGGCTGTACAGGTCAATGTAAAAATGGCCCTCATTTAAAACAAGAAAAATAATATAATAATACCAGAGACCTTTCTTTCGAGGATTGCACCTTGAGTTAAAATGAATGCACACCCTATTCATTACAAGTGGTATATGTAAGAACTCTGTGCCCAGAATTTATAGAGATTGATAAGGGATGGTCCAGTGCCCCATAATTTCTAAGCAATATGCTGATCTGGAGAAAAGAAGGTTAGGGTAGAAGCCTGGCCCTGGTGCAGTCAGTGAAGTTTTGACAAAATCATGAAAGAATTCAACATTTCATGCTTTGCAAGTTTTTCACAAGTATTTGTATTCTTACAACCTCACTGTCCTGTTCTGTCAAAATACCTGTGAAGTTCCACCATTTTCATTCTACTTAGCAGGCAGCAACAGGACAGATTATTGAAACAGTTGGTAATAATAAATTCTAAGACTATCTATATTAATTTTTCTAGATCCAACTCTTCTCTGTCCCCACTTTTTGAGTGAGAGCTGCCTGATTCTCATCCATATTGAGTTCATTTTTGCAGTACACCAGAACAGGGAGATGAAACAGGATGCTCTGAGGCCCAGGAAGAAAAGGATGAACTTATGAACTATGAAACAAAAATAGAAAGAGTAAAGAAGGAGCAGCTGCTGAAGAGAAAAATGGCCAGGCAGAGTACTGAATTGAGGGCTAAGAAAAGAGCTTACATATCTATGATCATCACAGTTCCCCTTTTCATACATGGCTTCATAAACCTTATCTGTTCATAGGGGATTCTTCAGATAAGATGCTTTAAAACAGAGGTGTCTGTAAAACCTTAGTACTGTAATACCAAGTAGTACTGTAGTACTGTCAATTAGCTTTCAGACTTATTTGTGTGGCCTGTGAAGAAATGACTGATCTTGCAATAAGTAAAAGGGCATGGAAATGTGACTTACAAGGGGTCTACAAGCCCTCTGGTTCCTGTGTTGGTTCCACAAGTAGGAAAACCATTTAAAAAGTGGGAAAATAATATAATAAAACTCTGCACTTCACAGGGCCACCAGCTCAGAGGCAGAAACAGATGAAAAAAATTAGACAAGAAAGCCAAACTCTTCCATAAAGACATGAAGAAGGAAAGCTACTGGCCACCTGCCAAAGTAAAAGCTATCCCACCTGCACTAGGGTCATGTGTCACATTCTCACCTGCCTGTCAGTGCTACAGGAGAAAGAGACACTAAAGAAAGCACAGGAGGACAGGAGATCTCTTTTCCTTAGTCTGCTGACACTACTTGTGTGCTGAGAGATGTAACACACACTGTTTTATCATCTGGACAGCAAACACGTGCATCCTTAAATGTGCTCCCAATCCAGCTGGTGAAAAAGCCAGAAGGACATGCTGCTGGGGTGAAGGGGGAAAGTTTTGGGAAATCTAAACGCCATTGAAGTCCAAGACATAATAGTTATGGACAATTGCCAAATGACAAGCGGATTGTACTTCTTGTTACCAGGAGGTCACATCTCGCTATCCATCTCCTAGATTCATCTATTTAATCATTCTTATAATTGCCTGCATTAGTGTGTTTCTTATTTTGACTAATATTACGATTACAAAAGAAAATAAAATGGTAACATTTCCAAATCCACAGCCTCTTGTACTACTGCAGAAGTTTTAGTGCTTCAGAACTCCCCAGAGTTATGCCAGTGCTGAAAACCTGACTACCTATTGTGTATTTTATAAATTCAAAAGCATACACTGGATGATGTATTTCTGTTGCAAAACAAAATGAAAAGGGGCAGAAATCTGAGAGCAGTTTGCGTTTGGTGGAGGAGACTGAGTGGCAAAAAAAAGCCTGTGGAATCAATGATGAAGTTGAGTGTCTTAAACACTCATTTGCAGTCATTCATCTCTGGCAGAAGAGGTGAGCTATTATTCTAGGTGTCAGGAGTAAAGCACAATGCTGGGTCTGTATGCATCTTATGTGAGCAGAATGTTTGTGCTGGTGAGCGCCTCCTTGCATCCGCACAAATCCAGTTCCTAAACCGTGTTGCTCAGGATGGATAAAGAATAAGATAAATTCTCCACTATTATTTGTATTTTAGTTGAATGCAAGACACAGAGATTTTATGTGTGTGGTTGGGGGGGGTTGTAGTTTTTTGGTTGGTTGGGGGGGTTTTTGGTAGGTTTTTGTTAGTTTGCTTGTTTGCTTTTTGGGGGGCGTTTGTTGGTTTTTTGGGTTTAACTCCAGAGAGAGAGAGGGCTTTGGTGGATATGCACTTAATATTTTTCTGTTACATTTTTTTAAAGAATAAAAATAAGTTATGTGTTTTGTTTCCATCAAAATCTCCAACACATTACACCTTTCATTTTGAGAGCTCTGTTTTCTGGTTTCCTTCTGAATGTAAACCTAAGTATCTTTCAAGACAATTGTCATAATAACAACAAAAGCTTCTAATACCTCTAAGAGTTATTTTTCCTAAAGAAAAAAAAAATCAGTAGTCAGTTTTTGAACATCTTTTCTGGAATGAAGATCACTTATCTTCATTCATATCACATACGGTGGTATCCTTCCAGCAGTGAAATTCCTTGGTTCTATTTTAGCCTTCTGTCACCTAAACCAGATATCCATTCTTTTCTGTTTTCATAGGGATAAAGCTGTTTTCTTGCTTTAGACAACTACTTTTTATGGTCTTCAAATAAAATGTTGATAAAATAAAGTAAATTATTGTTATGGGCTCAAAATAAGCATTTAGACTTTAAGACCTAAAATATTGATTGAACCATATACTTGACTCCTGTTCAAAACACTGTATTCTTTTTCTTTCAGGCATATTATGAATGGTTACACTGCAGATAAATTATTGTTTATATTCTCCTTCAAGTTGTTCATATATATATATAAAAGAATCTGTTGTTTTCCTGCTAGTTGGGATATCAGGAATCACCAGAAATAGCAGCCCTGTGTGTGTCTCCATTATTGAGGCTGTAATGAGTGATAGGAACTGGAGGGAGGATCCAGGTGATCCTGTTTCAGCACTGCTCTTCCTCTCTGCTGACTCACATGGCAAGTGAATGTCTTCAAAGGAAGTAGGAAGACAACTTCCTAGTAGAACTTTAAATATCTCAGTCATGCTTCGTGGAGATGCATTAAAATATTTCTGGTTTGTGCATCATTCTACGCAAGAAAATTCAACACTGAATAGGAGCTCTATCTGGTTAACTACCATGTTTGCTTGCTCACCACCTCTAAGACCTCTATTGAATGAACAAAAATGTACCATTGATCATCAAGAAAAATAATTATGTCTGTAGAAGGCAAAGGCCTTCATAAATCCGTGACAGTTGAAGCCAGGCCAACCATTACACTGTTTTCACATTTAATCATAACCATTTTATTTTCTGACATTCATTCTCATAAGACCATTTACATTTACTCCATCCCAAAGCCAAATCATCTCCTTCACAAGGGGAAACAGAACCATCTGACTTAAAAAGATACTCAGGCATCTGACTGCTGAGATCGATTTAAGTATTTAGAAAAAATTCAGGAATGAGAATTTGATTGTATGGCTGAAAATTAAAAATCCACATTTATCCACATGGGACAACTTTCATCTTTCTGATATAGAAATCATCCTCTTACAGCTGCTCAAAGAGATCTTGGAATCAAAATGGCAGGATGTTTTCCTCATGAAATTCAGTAAAGGAAAAAATAACAAAAACACATGGGGAATAACTGTGCTTTTCATAGTCACCTTCAAGACATGTTATAACTCGTGTTGAGATTTTCTTCCAGATAGCTTTATACACACTTTGAAGCAGATCCTTGTCTGGTGTAAACGGCTCAAGCTCTATTGACTTTGGTAGCTTTACAGCTGCCTACAATAGCTGGTGACATGTATCTGAGTATCCATGAGCTTACCTTTTCATGTGTGTACAGATGTGAAGAGTTTTATTTAATCAGATTTATGTAAAAGGGTTTTCCTGTGGAGCAGAGGGTTAGTGACACATCAAGCAATGATAGGATACCCAGTGTTTTAGATTTCAGAAGGTATCTTCTGCAAGTTTTCATCAAATAAAAGGAGTAATGTATTAAAGAGTATTTTAATGAAGAAATCTCTTGTGGTGCAAAATCAAGGGAAAATAACTTACGGTAGCTCTTGAGAAGTTACCCACTTTTTATTGAGGGCTGTCTCTTTGTAGCTATAGGTATAAAGCATTTATCATGTGTTATCTCAGACACTCTGCCAGCAATCCTTGCTTTAGAAATGTATTTCATCACAGAACTGTCCAGCTAAATGGATGGCATTTCTCAATGCTAAATTTATGGCTCAATTAAAGTCAATCTTACCCTATCAGCTTCCTTGTGTGTGTACAATTAATAAAAATAAAATGGAAACCCATCATTTCTCATGTCATGGTTTTCGAAACAGGAAAAAATTAAATCAGTGCTCTCTTTGCAGGTAATGGAATTTAGCATATGTCTGTAGGCTGTGCTACTTTCACCTGAGCTGATAAAATGCAGGCATTGCTTTTCTTTCCTGCAAATGAGTCATTTATTCACGTTTTGTACACTTAGGGCTGACATCCACACAAAAGATTGCACAAATTAAAGATTTAGGAGTGGTGTTATTGGGAGGTTGTTTGTTTTACCCTCCAAAACATGCTCATGAAGGCTTTTCAAAACCCACAGAACTCTGCTCGTTGTCACTGTGCTTTATATGAGGCAGAGAAATGATCAGGACATGACGGGAACCAAGCAAAAAGCAGAGTCCCTGCTCTGTCTCAGGGCTGAAGCACGGAGGGGTCCAGTCATCGCCAAACAGACCACATTACCAAAGAGAACACAGCCTGCGCTTTCTCAGCATGCTGGACTCAAAAAACATTTTTAAATTATTTTCTTTCTTGTGGAAAGAAAATACCATTGCGCCATGTAGGTTATCAGAACATGGATTAGGTATAATTATATTTTGTAAGTGTTTTCATTAAGGTTTAGGGAAAAGCCATCACAAAGTTTATGACCTCAGTGCTCCAGTTAATGACTCAGTGGCCTTTAGCCCTTCTATTTGTATACAGATCTGTGTCAGGGAAACAATGTGCAGTTGTAAATAAATCCTGTCAACACATTTAGCCGTATCAAAAAAAAATCTTAGAGATTTTAAAGGATCTACAGGGGATATTGTTATGTCTGATCATTCTGTGGACCAGCAAATATCTGACCTGCACAGCAAAACATTTTTTTACTTTGCTTTTTTGTTTCCTTTTTCTTTTTTTTTTTAAGAACAATGGTGTGTCAGTTTATCTTGGCAGCATTCCATGTTATTCAGTAATAGATGTCACCTCAATACTCCGCCACAAGCTCATCTCCAGATATGGTGGCTCCTAATCTATACAGTTCTACAGAGCTGGCAACAATAGGAGGAACTATTTATAATTAAATTGATAAACCTTTTTACCATTCAGCCAACTGATTCTGTGTTTGTGCCTGCTGCTTTGTTTAACATGGTTTTCTCAATGAAATGTTAATATGCTTCAGTAAAACACTGACACTCATAAGCCGTAGATGAGGTCATCGAACCCGCAGTCCAACATGCAGCATGTATGCCAGAGTAGAATAACTTAATTAAATCCTTCCTCTGAGGATTAGGAGGGTTATTCTGACAGGCTTTTACAAGCCTGGGCGTGCCTGCATGGCGCAGAGAGCGGTGCAGAGACAAGGAGGCAGCAGAGCAGCTCGAGGCAGCGCTGGTACAGCGCAATGCCTCCAACTGAGCTTGCTGGGAGACAGCCAGGATCTGCAGACTGCATCACTCCGGGCTATGCCCAAGGACTGGTTCAGGGTGACCCTTGGATCTGAGCTGGGCACAGCGAGGGCTGGAGGTGTGGCAGTGTGGGAGAAGCCCCAGACAGAGCCAGAGCAGGAACACCAGCAAAGACACTGCAGCCACGGGTGACCATGCTGCGGCTGGGATACCCAAAAACAAAAAACAGCAGAGGGAAATCAGCAAGAAGCAGATATCAGCAGACAAAAGACCCCCAACACATAGGTAGTAACAGACAGAAATCCTCATACCCACAGCCACAAAACTCCTGTGCCTCACAGGCAGGGCTGAGACAAAGTGAGCACAACCTCTGGTGGAAATAGGGGAATTTGAGAAGAGGAGGTGGAATGAGAAGTGCTCTAAGTGTCTGTGTTCTCTTTTTTTTCTTGTCTCAGTACTCAAATGAATGATCAGAATTTTGTGTTGACAATATATTAAATTACTAAAACAAAAAGATTCAACCATAACAGCTGATAGCATCTCACTTTTCTCACTACTTAACTCAGACTGCATGATTGTACTGGGTTTACATGGTCAGGTTTTGGCAACAGGGGGAACTATAGGGGTGGCTTCTGTGAGAAGCTGCCAGAAGCTTTTTTCATGTCCGACAGAGCAAATGCCAGCTGGCTCTCAGATGGACCCGCCACTGGCCAAGGCCAAGCTCATCAATGACAGTGTTGGCACCTCTGGGATAACAAATTTAACGAGTGGGAAAGTTGCTGTGCAACAGCAACAGCAGCCAGAGAGAGGAGTGAGAATATGTGAAAGCAGCAGCCCTGCAGACACCAGTGAGGAAGGAAGGGGAGGAGGTGCTTCAGGCAGAGCAGAGATTCCCCTGCAGCCTGTGGTGCAGCCCATGGTGAGGCAGCTGTGCCCTGCAGCCCATGGAGGTCCGTGGTGGAGCAGAGATCCACCTGCAGCCCGTGGAGGGCCCCATGCCGGAGCTGGTGGGTGCCCCCAGGAGGCTGTGGCCCTGTGGGAAGCTCACACGGGAGCAGGCTCCTGGCAGGACCTGTGGAGAGAGGAGCCCACACTGCAGCAGGTTTGCTGGCAGGACTTGTGACTCCACGGGGACTCACACTGGAGCAGGCTGTTCCTGAAGGACTGTACACCTCAGAAAGGGACCCACGCTGGAGCAGTTTGTGAAGAACTGCAGCTGCTGGGAAGGACTCACCTTGGAGGACTGTCTCCCATGGGAGGAAACCCACACAGGAGCAGAAGAGTGTGAAGAGTCCTCCCCCTGAGGAGGAAGGAGTGGCAGAGATAAAATGTGATGAACTGACTGCAGCCCCCACTCCCTGTTCCCCTGCACTTTTTGGCAGGAGGAGGTAGAGAATTGTGAATAGAATTAAGCCTGGAAAGCAGGGAGGGGTGAGGGGATGGAGTTTTTCAGATTTGGTTCTACTTGTCATTATACTACTCTGATATGATTGGTAATAAATTAAACTAGATTCCCCCTCTATGTTTTCATATGGTTGTTTTTCCCTATGGTCTGTTTTCCATTATGGTAACTGTTAAACGATCTCTCCCTGCCCTTATCCTGACCCAAAAGCCTTTTTTTTGGTGTGTTTTCTTTCCCTTGTCCAGCTGAGGAGGGGAAGGACAGAGCAGCTCTAGTGAACACCTGGGTCAACCAGGTCAACCCCCCACAATGATCAAAATATTCTTTTATTTCTCTAACATATTCATAAAATCTTCCTCTTGTAGCCCTCTATTTAATCGTGGTCTGATGTCTCTTGCTTGTACCATGATGCTTTAGGCATTGGTATCTTCCCATAACCTCTCGTCCTTTCCCAGCACCTATCGAAGGCTTTCCTCTCACCACCAGGTCACTGCTGAGGCCCAGCCGCCCATTTTGGCTGTTCAGCATCAGCCAGGCTTCTGAGCTTCTCCCTCCAGGCTTCTGACTCTCACTGTGGGCCTGAGCTCATTCAGTCTTTTTGTTTCTTTCACCCACCATGACCACCCTTTGGCTTCAAACATCTTCCCAGGCACACATTATTCTGGCAGTAGGAAAAAGCCTTGGCACAAATTAAGGCATGTGTAGATAAACTAATTGATGAGTGGATTGAAGGCAGCCCCTCAAATATAAACTTGATGTGGGCCATCGTAAAAGGCTTGAAACAGATGAGTTCATTAACATCTGAGTGCAGTGACAGATGAGATTGGCTCTGAAGTAGCCGAGTGTAAGTTGATTCCTGTACGATTCATACCAACAAATCTAGAAACAAACACAGAATCATTGCTGGAGAAAGTTTCTGCCCAACAAGAAGCTAGGAGGAATTGAAAAATGAGAATGATTGGTTAAATTATTGGTAAGTACTTCGATGTATTTCCAAGTTGTTATGTATATATATAAAAGATAGATGGATAAAGAAAAAGAGCTGGTCAGTTCTGGGAAGCAAAGGTGCTTTAAAAATTTTTAGGTTATATAAATCTAATCAGAAAAAAAAGATTTTTAGTAGTTTGATGACCCTGAACACCCTGCTAAGGAAGTAGCTCATGTAAAACACGTTAAACACAGAAAGAAGACAGCTGAAAGGATTAATGCTGCTCTTCCAAGTGTAAACAGAAGAATATTAATCGAGAACAGAAAGGTCACATTGCCTCTCTAAATGCGCTGAAGGGATTGCCTGTTCTGAAACTTAATGAATCTCTAAATATATAAATCTGAATGTTTTTCCTTCTCTAGTCATGTTACAGAAAATCTACATAGATTGCGTATTGCTGTTCCTCTAGGTCCCATCAATCCTTCCTTTTCACTACATCAGTCTTATCAGTCCTCATGTTCTCTCCTGGTAATGAGCATGCAGAGCTACGTCTGATCTCTGTGCATTGAAGTGAAAGAAATTCAGACTTGTGCTTAGATAATTTAAGACAGTCATTTATTTCTTCTGTTTATTTATTTGAAATTACTGAAATTATGTGATAATAGATTTTAAGATGACAACAACAAAACCAATCTGATTTATATCACAATAGAGATCAAGGCTTATAATTTTCATTATTGGCAGTATTAAGACCCACAAGAGGACTAATTTGTTTAATTCAGTGCCAATGAGGATAATTTCTTTTCACTTCTTGTTATCAAGTTTTGCAGAATTACATTGTTCATCCAGCTGTCTTCATAGGCATCATTCTTTATTATAGTGTCAAGGGATATTTGGTGACAAAATTTCAGATCTTGACAGATGATTTTTGCATAAAGCAGCATGTACTGCATTTTTTCGTTCAAAATCCCAAATGATGTCTTGGTACTTGCATGTTAGTACAAAGAAAGCCCTGTTCTCAATTCCACCTGAACAGATATGAGTGTGCAGGCTTATTATGTGTCCTCAGGTTGGTCCTCAGGTTCTGGGAATATACTTGACAAATTAGTACACTTTCCCAGGAAAAAGGTCTCTCTTCTCAGGGAGTAATACTTTTCTTACTTTTTGATCTCACCTTGGGTAAAGTGTGTTGTTAAAATTAATTCCATTCGAGATATCCTGCATTGCCATTTTACCCATACTTTGGGGAAAAAAATTTAAAAAAGGCTTCTGCAGTGTCTCAAGTTTCTACTAAGATCACACTGATAGGCACCTGTGTCATTCAAGGGATATAAGTGGTCTGTATTCATCTTCATTCAGGAGTGGAGTCCATTCATTTACCCATCCATAAATATGTGTAAGAAATGGAAAAGACTCTCTTCCAAATGGAAGCGAACATGCTTCAAGTCAGATATAAAGCATCTAAAATAATTCTCCACCTCCCACTTCTCTAAGTGTGGAGTTATCACTAGAATAAGATGTTGATCCTTATAATATCAGCAGTACTTCGCATTCTGAGTGTTGGCAGGGAATGGAGACCTAGAAGCATCCCAAGATAAAAAAGAACTGCAGACTCTTACACTGACAGTAGAAGTAAAGACAAGACAAAGGCAGCAGAAACAAAAGTCCCTGCAGTTTCACAGGGGAATTTAATCTCAATGGGGATGATGTAGATAACCATGGTAAGACCCTGAAGATTTAGAAGTTTGAACAGTACTTCAAAGACTCATCTCTCTGTATCTTTGTGAAAACCTCCATGTAAATGTCTTGTCTTTGGATTCTACCTTTGTGCTTCAACTGTCATCATAATTCCAAATCACAAAATGTTTTTAGCAAAGCTGCTATGTGCAAATACACATTTGTAAACAAGAACCAGTTTCAGTAACTCTTGTCAGTAGTCACGTATCAAGGAAATAATGGCAAGTTCCTTTTTAATTCTCAACATCCAACTAAGAGTGACATTGAGAAATGCTTTTTTAAATGTCACCTCCTAATTTCTCAGTCTCCTAAAATACTGCTCCATAGCAATAGTTTAAGGTACTTTAGCATTCCATTAGTAATCCTGCTGTTTTAATAACACCACCAACACAAACAAAATTAAGTCCCTGCCTCAGACTCTAACTGATTCCTGCAACAGATAAAAAAACCTCCAAAAAGATGCATCTTGTCATCATTGTCAGGGACAGGGAGAGTCGTGGTGAAGCATTCCAAATATCAAATTATAAATTCAGTGCAAAAGTATCCTTATTTCTGTAGGTAAACAAAACCCATTATTGCTTATTCTAGTGATAACTAAGAATGGTCTACCATGTTCTTCTAAGACTTACAGTGATTAAAACTGTTACACCTAATATGGAGATGAAAAATTATGCTAAATAAAGAGAAAATAAAAATTTAAGTGTGTCCTCACATCAGGACTACATAGTATTAATTCAGGTGTGCCCTGTAATGTCTTCTCCCTCACAGATTCACCACACAGAATACAGTTAAGCTAATTACTGAAAATTAATTGTCTTCCTTTAATTGCTTAGTTGTTGCTAGCACACTAAATCAGATACTTGTTTCTTTTCCTTTCTTTCTTTCTTTCTTTCTCTTCCTTCCTTCCTTCCTTCCTTCCTTCCTTCCTTCCTTCCTTCCTTCCTTTCTTCCTTCCTTCCTTCCTTCCTTCCTTCCTTCCTTCTTTCTCTTTCCTTCCTTTTTTCCTGCTTTCTTGCTAATTTGTTTGTTTGTTTGTTTGTTTTGACTCCCTGTGGAGCTAATTAATCCATTGTCATCAAGCAGGCAGATACCTAGGTGTTCCAAGATTTAGTTATGGAAATGGCAAAAGTAACAGGTTTGAACAGTAATATGGCAGCTCCAGCAAATATTTGCCAGTGAATTTATAAAGTTTATGCATAGCTGCATGAATATATGTTTATGGGCTACTTCTGTAGCAACTGTGGTGGTGAATATATCTGCATTTTAATGAAGATAAACATTTTCACAGGCAGCTAATCTCACCTGGGTAAATAAAAGAGATTACCCACAAAAACTACTATGGAACACTGGATTGCTCTGTACTGCACTTCTTGGTCTGTGTAGTCTTGTGCTTGTGTTTAGTTCTGACAGTTAAGAAGATACATGGTTTAATGGATAATATCCTGTATTTTCAAAGTGAAATTAAAAAAAAAAAAGAGAGAGAAACAAAAAGGTGTAATTTCTAACACAGGTTTCAACATCAAAGCATTTCTTATTTATACAAAGATGCAAAGTAACTGCCTTTTGAAGGTCTTGGTAATTGGATGTCTCCAGTCTCACAAGATTTCTATTGTTTATCAGCTCTTCTCAAGTAGACTTACCTCATATAAGGACTTCTCTTGTTACTTTTACTTTCCCATGTGCTATTCTGAATCATCTCCTGTTTTCTCCTCCATGACTTTTTTCTCCCTGATCCACAATTTCTAGTTTCATCTGCCCTCCCTTTTTTCCTGCTCATACTGATGCCAAGATTATTTTTGCCTTTTCTTTTATATACCTTTTATATACCTTTTATATACCTTTTATGTATCCTCAGTACTCCTAGCATGCATACTTGTAATTCCTTATGTCTGATAATTTAGCATAGTCCCGGTATTTTGTGAAGCCAGGAGACCAAACATCCTAAAGGCCTTGCAGTGGGAGGCCAGAAAACCCTACGCTATCTTGGGAAACCAAGGTCCTCTCTAGAACATATCCTGTAAACTGGAGATTCTGCCAGTCCAGGGGGGAATTCCATGCATGGGGAGATGTCACACCATTTGCGCAAGCCTCTCATTGGGGCACTCTTGTTAGAGATGCTAATGTGTAAGGTCTGTAAATTGTACACGCGATTTACCGTGGGTGTGCATTGCGGCACATTCCACCTTGGCAAAGTGGTGCACCAAAAGGGATCCTTACTAAAATACCGAAGTAAAAACACCTCATTCCTTAACCATGTCTGGCTTTCAATTTTCTAAGACCAGGGAAAGGCATCAATACCTCAGGTAGCTCCATATCTCTTTCTCTTCACCCCTATAACCAAATACTTGCTATTTTCTTCTCTGAACTCTTTATATCCCTTTTTTTCACATTATAATCTTGTATTTTCCCTTTCACATATTTTTTCTGGAAGTACTGATCTCCTCTGATTTTACTGGGCTCTGGGACTATACAATTTTTTGTCTGTTTGTTTCTTTTTTTGACATGTGGTGTTGTTTGTTTATTTGTTTTGGTTTTTAATCCTTACATTTACCTTAGAGTAACTAGTATATGCTACAAATAAACTAGTGTTTTAAAGTACAGAAAAAATCCTGCTGGCACTTCTTTCCTGGAAGTGCCCATCTAATAAAGCCAAAGAAAACTGTGTGAATCTAAAATTATTTTTTCTTCAGTGGGAGTAATATGTGGCTAGAGAAAATGTACTCTGCTTTTTGAGATACTTCAAAACAAATCTCTTAACTGAAGTTCAGAATAAGTAATAAACATAAAAGTCTGGATCTGGAAATCATTCCTTAATTTCTGATCAAGGAAGTCAAGGGTATAAAATTCAGAGACAGCATTTCATTGAGGACAAAAGCATTGAACTCCTCAGTGATGTCACCAGGATTTGATCCACAGATTTTACACCGAAATATTGACACACCCTTACTGTTGCAGTGCACAACATGTTGCTAAAATTATTCTTTGCTCATATTTAGGACTTGAGATACTGCTTGGATGACTGCTCTCACATAGCAAAGCTGGCAAGCTTTCCACTTTGAACACAACACGGTCACAACCATAAAATTATGGTTCTCATCTGAGAAAGAAAAAACCTCATGAAGTCCAGGGGCTCATTTGTCCCGTTTGCAGGAATGAAACACAAGGAAAAATACTTAGTTGCAGGGCAGAAAGTGGTTTGTGCTGCTAGCCATGAAGAGCAGCAAAACTGGATGTTTTCTTTAATCTTAAACATGTTATTAGGCTACAGTGACTGTGGAGTCAAAATAATTTGGGGCCTTGTCATTGTAAATGTTTTTGTTCACTCTTGTTTACCATTTGCGGAAAGTTCACACAAAATCTCTGGAGTTCTGTTCCAAGAGCATTTTGTAGTGCATTAATAATATACAGTTTTCTTGACAGTGTTGTTGGCAGTTCCAGAGAGAAATAAAAATAAACTCAGAAAAAATAAAAAACAAATTTGTGTTAAAAAAGTGTGCTGAGTTGAATAACAGTTTATCTTTTACTTTTTCAATTATTAATATATTCAACTTCAAACATCTCTTTTCAGTTACAATAATTTTGAAATATATGCACTTCCCTTCCTCCTCCCAAAAAGAGGGCAGAGAAAGGGAAATTCAAATTGAAAATCTTGATTGAAAAATTGAATAATTTTACTTGGAAAATGTCACAACAGAACATATATTCTTTTTCTTATTTTCTTTCAGTGGAAAAGAGCAATTCGATGAAAAGGAAATGAATTGATTAAAACTTTCAGAAAAACAAATCTGAATTTCTGGCCCTCAAAAAAATGTAACTGACAAATGTCACACAGCTTTACCGTATGAAACTTCTCCTCTTGCTTCAAATGCCACACTTTTCTATGCAAGACCCAGCATAGCAGGGTGGTTCTTTGTTTGGCACAAAGAAATAGTGCAGAGATTCTTAAATGATGTCTCCTTTCCTACCCTTGGCCTTAATGACTCTCCCTATTTCACTTAAGGTTTTCCATCCGTTGATATCGTAGTATTTATTTTGTTGGTTTTTTGCCCTCTGCCACACCTGTTTCTTAACACTTTTTCTCATTCATTAACTAACACATCAGCAACAAAAGGAGAGCCAAGGACTATCTCCATCCTTTGCTGGATATGAGGGGAAACGTAATGACTAATTCATATATTACAGTGTAGAATATTTTAGTAGCTACATCAGTAACTATTAGTGGCAATTTACAGTACTGTACTATTGCATTCCAGCACAAAGAAACATCAAAAAAATACCCCAAAAGCAATATCAATATGATACAATTTCAAATTTTCTCCTAAACCCTTCCAGTAACTTCAAGTTAGTAAATCTGTTTAAACTCCTTGGCTCTATTTTGCTAATAGTATCAGAAAAATGGGATGACTGAGAAACAATTCTGGATTCAGGGCAAGACTAGATAGTGCTGTCCCCTTTGGAAAGCATGTAAACACGTCTTTTCTTCGAGTTTGCAAGGCCTGTGCTTTGAATGTTGCGATATTGGCCTCTGAAATCTGCAGCAAAATCTGTCTCAATGTCTCCTTGGAGTCAGTGGCCCGGTGAAGGAAGAGCTAGAGCTGTGGGGATTTTGGGCAACTTGTATTCCTGCAAGAAAGGAATAGACATAAAGCAACCCAGGTCTAAAGCTGGCTGTCAGGGGAAGCCTTGGCTGATGTACCAGATCATCTCATCTAATATTAGGATACCAGGGTCTGAAGGGATCATTTGTTACCCTATTTCAGAAACAGAAGACATGAATAAAAATAAACAAATAACTAAATAAATAAATAAGTAAAATTTTAAAAAGCGATTCTTAGTTCATGCAACTAGTGAAAAAATGAGCATTGTGGCAACACAGGCACTTGACAAACAGACTGCCAGCTGGCAGAGAAATGTTCCTAGCTTGGTAAGGAATGCAGATGAAAGTATTCAGAGTCAGCATGGAGCACACCACGGAGTTCTGCTTGCTGCAGAACAGGTGAGGATGGTGTGAACTCATTGCTGGCTCACAGCACACTGGGGAGGCTGACTTGAGCCTATGCTGAACAGAAAGAGGAGTTTTACAGCATACTGTACCTCAAAAGAACAAAGATGTACATCTACTGGTATTATAGACAAGTTTTCCAAACTCATCTCAGATTTGTACTTGCACAGTTCAGGGACATGTCTTTGTCATATATTTTGAGGAAGTTCTGTCCAGTTTCTTAATCAGGACTGCAGATAAAAAATTTCAAAGGATGATGATTATATATACAGGGACCAAGTTCAAATCATTGCATTATTCTCTCTATTTTACAGTGATTACCACATTTCCTGGTATCATTTTAATTTTCTAATGTTTAGACTCTTGAGCAATAAAATACTATTAGTGTTTATCCTCTTTAAGCCACTGATACAAATTAAAAACTTTAAGTCAAGATTTTTTCATATTTGGGAAAGCAGAAAGTGATGACAACACTATATTTGTCATGGCACAGACAATTACTACAGTAGGCTTAGTTCAGACTGTTTTCTTCCTTGCTTGAGAAGGAAGCAAGGATACTAACACTTGCAAAAACATACTTTTATTTTCAATTTATGTATTACTGAGAGTGATAAAGAAAACCTTAGCAGAATTTAAGTTTCTACCTCTAAGAGAACAGTGTTCATATGGTTTGTGAGTAAAAAATACTCGTCTCATTTTCTCTTTGAGGTTTTCTATATTTTCTAATAAATTATTCATTGTTTTTCATTATGATTCTTGAGCTTGCTCTCAGATCTATTAAATCCCTATATATGTAAGTTTTATGAACACTGTTTGTAAAGATCACGTAGAGTCTAAGTGCATTAGTGACAGAGGTCATGAAATATTGAAAGATTTAACCACATATGTGAGAGAAATAAGTATTTCTCCCAAAGGCCTAAGAGGTGGCCTGTTCACATATAACACAAAGCCCAGTGCAATATTGACACATGATATCCTGCTATTTGGAATTAATCCATAAAATAACACTAGCTCCTGTCTCAGAGTATTAGGTACTGCAACCCTTGCAGAATCTCGGGGTGATCCAGGGAGATGTTTTATCATTACAGCAGTCATAGCGAGAGGGGGAGGAAATTAAACTGAAGAATGAAATATTCTTAAATCCACAAAAGGGGTTTTTTTAGTTAAAGTTAATTGACTGGTAAAATCTCCTTTAGTGCTTTTTTTTCCTCCAGTCAAGTTCACAGCAGAATATCAATGAGGTTTGTTGAAATGGAAACTTTTCACTGTGCATAATTAGAGTAAATGAAACGTGCATCCATTCTCAATGTGCTTCTTTTATTTCTGTAAAATTTAATTTCTTTAAGAATGGAGGCAGGAAATAAATGGGGTGAATGTCAACTTACATGACAAGGGTTTGAAAATTTCAAGGCCAGCTCAAGAACAATGATTTAGATCAGAAATCTTTCTCTGTGATAGTGGCAAACACTTCTTCTCAGCCCAGTTTGTGTGCCTCGGTTTTGCCTGTGAAAAGTGGGCAGTGCTAGCAAGAATTAGGCATAGAGAAACAGAGAGAATTTCCCCTCAGTATGCCGCTGGAGTAGCCTGATCTGAAAACCTACTGCTGCTCTGCTGCCTTGGGTTTTCTGGGTGTCGAGTACCATTAACACAGATAGAGCCGAACTGTGTGCTGTTGTGACTTTCCTGAGAGGAGATCCCATGAGGGATTAGGCTGAGCCTGCCAAAGCCACCTGGCTCGTGATCTGTGTCAGACAGCAAGAGAGCTGCACTTGCTCCACACCAGCCTGTAGCGGAGATGGGAATAGGGTTTTGGTGATTCTGACCCTTGGAAGTAGGGACCAGTCAGGTTAAATCACAGGGGCTGTAAGAAACCAATATTCTCTCAATTTCAGCAGTGACCCCACCAATGCTGCACTGCACCGTGACAGGAGGCCACTGAGGCAGACAGAGAAAAGCGGCAGGAAAGGAAGAAAGAAAATTATGTCATCCCCTTTTGCGGGGATATGGGGTGAACTTTATCTAAGGACACACAGGAAGACTGGAGAGAGGCTAAGGCTGTGCTCTGAGCATCACCCTGGTGTCCTTGGAGATGTTCTCTCAAGCAGGAGTGGTCTGTCCACTCCCCTTGCCAGCTGAGCCTTTCCCACCCACTGCTGTGCCAGGGCTCCTCTCCCACCCCAGCTGCCGAGTGACATTGGCTGAAGCCACCACCGTGATGTTCACTGTGAGCAGGTTTGTCTGTGCTCCTGTGACGAGCTGGGAATGTGCTTGTGGTTAAAAGTATGAGAGAACAGATGACACGTGGCAGCCTCCCCTGACCACTGTCCCTCAAATAAAGTGTGCTGTGGGTTAGCCACACTCCTGGAAAGACATCTCTTGTCTCAAACCAGCCTTTTCCTGGCTTAAATACCCACGAGGTTCAGTGGTAGGGGTAAAGTGCATGTGGGGAGCAGAAGAGATTAAATGAAAAGATATATTTCTGTTTAATTAAACCACTCCTGTGGGACTTTTCAGTGTGATTGCACAAACCATGAAAGCCCTCTGCTCAGGCACATGTTACTCCTGGTGCACTTTCATGGATGCTATTAGGATCACCAGAGAAACCAGCAAAACCACAGATCTGGAAAGCTTTACCTTGTCAGATTCATTACACTGAGCTTCCAACCATGAAATGTGAAAAAAGACAGAGGACAATGCATATTTCACTTTGTGGGGCCAGTTTTCCTCATTTTATTATCGCTGGATTTGTAAATGTCAGAAGCTGAGACACAAAACAACAGAGGATGCACTGTTAGAATGACTGTTCACACTCTGTAATTCTTTGCATTGAGATGCCTCCTGCTATAAAATTTGAATTTTACCAAGCCTGAAACAACACTCCGCTGCTATTATTCGCTTATTACTACAGAATTGCTAAGCAGTCTCACAGCACCTCCAGGGCACTGTCACACCCAACACCCTGTGAGCCGGCTGCATGAGGCAGAGCCTGTCCTGAGGAGCTGGCAGCCTGAGCAGAGCACCCTGTCCCAGGCAGGACGGAGCGCTGGACAGCTGCCCGCCGGAGCAGACAGAGCACGGGGGGTGGCTGGACGCCAGGCTGCAGCTGCCAAATTGTCTGCTGGGCAGATCATCCTGACTTTAGGAGGTTTCTCAGATCAGGGGAATTAACTACTCACTGGACATGCCCACATCTCTCCTTTTAAGTAGTTTAAGGGAGACGACCAACTGTATGAGGCTGAAGGCAGCTGGGATGAGTCTCAAAGCGACATCTTCAGGATCACCCAGGAAACCTGTCAAGGACTGACTGGGGGAGACTGTGTCCTGGCTTATGACCTGTTCCATAAAAGCACCTTTCTTCTCCAGTTCATGAGAGGCTACTGTTTGCCTTAACCAGACACAAATGTTCACAACTCACTTTAGGAGGAAGAGGGTTGGTTCACAGCATCTTTCATTCTGTCCCGCAGCTTTTCCACTTCTTTGTACAAAGGACAAACCTATTTTCTAGAAACACAATCCTCTTTTTTTCATCCTCTGAAAAATGCTACTTTTGCACTTTTATTTTTTGTGTCTTATGAATAAAGGTATCAATTGATGAGATACACATTGCAGTCAGAACTGAAAATATGAAACATATTGCTGTTAATTTGGGTCCACATAACCTTGTTTATCACAGAAAAAAAGTGACTATTTTTAGAAAACATTCATTCCTTTATTTCATTTGCCAAGAATTTCTAATCTGACTTTCAGAGAAAAAGCAATCTGTTACTCTCAGACATTCATGTGACGAGGGGATCTGTCAGGTGCGTGACGAACAAGTGTGTTTTCTGTACAGCACATTCAGATTCCTCCGGTACTATTTCACTTCTCTCCCCAAAGCACAAACAATGGTAGCTATGCCTAAAACATAGACTGAGCCTAGACCTGACTTAGCTGTGCTTGAGGAGAAACTATGTTCATGTCTTCGTGCACTTGTTTTTCTTTATGATTCCTCTCTCAGATTTTTTATCCTGCTGACCCTGAGCAAATTTGTCATGGCAAGATGGACATCTGGTTTTATAGGCTTGGGCAAAGTAAGCAACACGAGACTAGGAACAGAACACTGGATTATAAATGGCAAAATCCCAGAAGCTAAACTCAAGGAGGGGCAGAAATTGAAACACTAACACAATATGAAAAGAGGAATGCCATTTAAATCAACAATGTAAAGGGGCAGTCTGCTATGGTAACATGGGAAATTTTTCTAGGTCTCTTTTTCACTTTGTCTTTAAAAGGTTTTGTTTCTCTGAATACAAGAAAATGGCATGCTTTCTTGAGTAGGATTCCTTGATACGATGATATTCCAGTTACTGCCCTGAAAGTAAAGCTTGTACTAAAGGATAAGTAAATTACAGTGTAGAAACTGAAGCAATCTGGGCCATATAGGATGTATATAGGAACTATTTCCTCCAGTGTAATAGTATTTTTTTGTTCAAGGCATGTTTCAAAGCTTATATCCACAGCAAGATAACAATGCTGCAAATTTAGTAGGTCTTATATCTAATCTCCAGCTGAAGTGACAACCATAAACAAAAAAAAATTACCCCTGACAACAGGCTGACACTACTGGCACATCAGTCAGCTCTGATATGCTGATCACAGGGCCCACTGATCAGTTTCAATATCCCGCCAGGAGCTGATGTATTTGTACTAAACCATTCAAATATGTTCCCTTCTCTCTGCACAAGCTGGATGCTGTTAGGCAGCAGCTCCTCTTCCCCAGTCCCCCTCCTCCTCAAGAAATATCTGGCATGCAGAGGTGCATAAAGCCTGGTCTGGTTGTCACTTCTTATATCCTGGTGCTAGGGCCATCATGAGAGGAACTCATCTGGAAGAAATTACTCTTCAGGGGCTGCTGTGTTTTGCATTGTTTTGAATTGCTAAGGTAAAAATACTTGGACAACACTGTTCCTGAGGTTTCTCTGAGCTCCGTGTATCTTATTTCAGGTACCATGAGCAGTGCTGGTTAAGTAAGCATGAAGTGCAGCATCTGCTTTGCTCTCTGGAGAGGTGTAGCCCTGAATAGGCTCACTCTGTATGACACAGCATTGGGGAAGCTTGGGGTTGCCTGAGCTGAGATTCCTCCCAGAACTGCCTTGAGGCAAGTGCTGCTCATGGTGGGGCTGCTTGACAGATATCTGTACAGAGTCCATATCAGTCGAGAAAGTTTCCTGCCCTGGCAGCAGATACCAGAGTAAGTATGTAATATAAATTGTGCAAATCATAGATTTGAAATAAGAGCTTTAAAGAGCAATGAGAAACTTCAGTATAGTCAAGTCAATGTATTTCAGACTAGTTTTAATAAGCAGAGAAGATATAAGGAAGGGACAGGGACAATTTTTCAAAAAATCTTTTGAGGATTAAGGAGTGAATCATAGAGTCATTTAAGTTCAAAAAGACCCAGATTTATTTAAAAAAATTGAACTACAAGGAGGACCAAACCTGGTAATTTGGAAATCCTACAACATCGACAAGCACCACATAAAACTATTTAAAACATTTCCATAAAAGGTAATGTGCTCTCCTGCATATTGTACAGGAGCCAAACATGAAGACTTCGAGCTGGATCATCTCTTGAGCACAGGACCAGGGGAAAATAAATTATGATCTTCTGGGCTCCTTTTATATCCCAGTTTGTTCTTTTCCTCACTCCCTCAATTATCTCCACCTTATATTTTTATTTGCACCTCAGTTTTCACCCATCTTTCATGCTTCAAGACTTCAAAAATCTCTTTTAAGAGGAGACCTCCTTGATAGGCTGATTACATCACAGGTTTTCAATGGATGGATTTAATGCACCATCCTCTGAAGCACCTAATCCTAGTTTCTAGCAGAAACAGGATGCTAGGTGTCCAGGGCAGTGGCACAGATTGAGTATGACAATTTTTATATTGGTTGAGCCTTCTTGCTAGTTTACTGTCCATTTCCTTGAATTCCTGCCTCCTCTTCTCTCATTCAGTCTCCTGTAAATTCTCTCCTTTTTCAACCTCCCTCAGTTCAGATTAACTTCTCACTTCTATTTTCTTTTCCTCTATTCCACCTTCAAATGCACACAATGCTTATATTTTTGCTGCTATGACCAATTGCCTAATGATGATTAACTTGGATTTAATTTTACATCATTGGATGTAATTGCCATCATGCTGTTGAGAGAAGTGAATGCACTGAGTCTCATAATCACTGTCCATGAGCAGAGCAGAGCACTTCGGGAGTCAATGCTTGTCCCAGGCATGCATTTCTCAGCACATGCCTTTCCTGACAGAACTCACATTTATCAGCTTTCAGGGCATCTCTTCAAGCCTCCAATTGCTTGGCATAACACTGGTAGTATATGTTCAAAGTTCAGTATTTCCTTAGAGCTGATGGCCTGCCTATAGCCTGGGTTACCCTGTGTTACCTCTGTATTTTGCCTCAGTCTGAGGCACTCTCCTCACACTGTCACAGAATGAGTTATTCTGGACAAATTCGGGCATGTAGAGCACAGCTGTTTATGTCTGAGCAGGTCACCCAATGTTCCTGTGGTAAAAATTTTAGCCTGTAAGTCATCTCATCCCAATTTAGACATCTGAATAGTCAGATGATTTGCAGCCTAAAAGTGTTCTGAGCTGAGATACAAGCAAGAGGAATCCCACCTACCCACTGAAATGGAATGGGACAAGGAAGCTGATTCCCTTGGCCTAAGCTAAGCATAAAACCCAGATACTGTGCTTTATGAAGAAAGGTGACCTTCACTCTTTTTGTAGGCATTCAACAACCATCCAAAATGAAGGGACGTGCAAGGTACGTGGTGGATGAGCTGATTCCAGCTGGTCACAGTTTCACATGTCAATGGTAGGAGGCAATGAGAAGTTGGAAGGATGCACAAGACACAGCCAGGGCAGGCACTGAGAGCATGACTTAAGGGAGAAGTACTTTGCACTAAATGGTAGGTGAGAAAATCTTGTGAATTTGGCCACATTCCTGTGTGTTCTACCTCTGCTTTTCTGAAGGAAACAGGACTTTGTGAGCTAAATACATGGGATCACATCAAAGACCAACCTGATTCCACCTAATTTTTATCACCAAATGGAAAATCATGCAGTAGCATTTTGAGCCATTCGGGTCACCACTGAGACCATGTGGTTGCCTTCATGATCAATCTTTCAGGTCCTGAAGCATCAATGAGCCCTGCCATTTGTCTGATAGGAGTGTATCATCCTTTGCGCAAAAACTTATTAGCACATTTACTTTCACTTTCTGAGCATCAAATGTTTATTGACAGCATTCTGATATTTTGGATTACCAACATTTTTTGCTTATCTACTACACCAGTTACTGGCAAACGACTGAGTTCTAATGATGATTATTCTGAGACACCAACACATCGTCTTCTAAACTATATTTTCTCAGCCTTTATCAATGTCTGGGAAGTTGAAAATCACATTGCTTTTAATAAATGAAGGGCACATAGTTTCTTTAGTGTTTTGATGAATGTGAAGGATCCACAAGTTCTTATGCCTTCTGCTGTCCAAGCTACAACGGAGCTCAACCTGAGGATCCAGATTGTGGAAGGAAAATAGCACATGACTGGAAGGAAAAGAGCACAAAAATAGCATCAGAAGAAAGCTTTTCAGTTGGCATTTTCTTAGGCTGTGTATGTGTCCAGTAAACAGAAGTGGCACAGACAGCTTGGACTCTCTCTGGCCAGCCAAACAGAAATTAATAGGAACTTCTTTGTTGAGTAAGGATATTGGGGAAATCACTGTGTGCATATAGGAACAGCAGAACAAAAAGAAAGGCAGGCCATAGCCCCTGGATTAATTCCTATCAGGTAGGTTACATATGAGCCAGTGTCTGAGGAAATGGAGTTGAAGGTGCTTTACTGGGACACCACAGCTGGGAGCAATGGGAATATCTTGGAAATGCTCCCCAGTACACAGGCCCCAGATGTGCAGCACTGGCACAGAGGGCCACAAGCCAAGACAGATCCAAGCAAGGATCCAAATGGTGCTCAAACAACACTGGACCTTTCAGGGGAGGAGTCTGCACATCGCATAAGTAAAAGCTCCTATCTGAGGTGAGTTTCCAGGCTCTACATGCAGTCAAATGAAGATTGCTCCTGAAAAAAAGGCAATATAGACTAAAAAGGATATTCTGATTTTTTTTCCATGAGCTGTCTAGGAAAAGCAGGAAAACTTATATACCAATGTAGGCATCTATGTAACTCCAAGCAGTTTTAACACAGTCTACTCCTTACTGGGTGCCATTTGGGGGAGATTGGGCACAACTGTCTGGCCTCTCACTGCCCTACTTAACTTGCCGCTTCATAAATCAGAAGATATTGTCATCCACCAGTGTCTTCTGGGAAAGCCAGCACTGCTCTGTTGCTGTTGCACGTTGCACCAGGCTGTTTGCCATTTTTTCACAGAACTTGGTCTATTTTGCAACATTTTCTTTCCAGTATAAAGGATGGTTTTTTGCCAAATCAGTATCTGTGATGGCCTGCCTTCTGCTAGCTTGTTTTACAGGTTTCTTTTAGAAACAAACAGAGAAAAAAATATGTGTAGGTATAGTACAATAGAATGTATCAATGAATTTAGGAGTGGGACTTTTCTTCTCAACAGAAGACAGCAGGTTTCTCTATTCTTCTAATATATGTATAAGTGGAAGAAGCTCCAGATGGCTGATGATTAGATTTGGTTGCTAAAAAGTGTCTATGCCTTTAAAATTTGTAAATTCATCATTTTCAGGCACAGTTATACTCGTAAAGACCTATGATCAGCTTGTTTGTGACAACATGGAAAATGAAAGAGGTGCATAGAAAACTCATATGTGTTTGCACTATCAATTATTTCATGGTGTTCTTTGGATATTTCTATGCTTACAAAACATTAAGATTGCATAGCAAGACTTTTTTTTGGCTGCAACTTTTCAGTTAACCTCTTATAATAACATATCCAGCAGTTTTCTCTGTATGCTTAAAGAACATTGTATCCTAACTTGTAAGAATGCCCTTTGGACAGGGAAAAAAGCCACCTTATGGCCACCTTACTTATTAAAAGTATTTTTCCTCTTCATGTCTCTTACATATTCATGTTTTAACTAAAGATTGCAATCCTGAAGTGTGGCATCTTTTTCCCTGTTTCACATGGAAATTCTTCTCTCACAGTTCAAGGTCAAGAAACACATTCCAGACAATGACTGGAATAAAATAATATAAAAATGCATACTGATTTAGATTTCCAGAACTGGTCAGAAGTTTAAGGCTGTAACAGCAATTTAGGTGGCATTTGCATCTTACTAGACGTTAAAATTGATTAGCACTTTTTGAAAAGTACCATGCTAATCAAGGGAAATTAACTAATGAAATTCCTTGATTGCTAGACAGTTTACCTTTTCAGAGGTAAATAAAACTAGTTTAGGAAACATTTTCTGACAGTAGATCAGCTGAAACTATTACTGGGAAAAGATAATTCTTTCTTTCACACTTTTTCATATGTCAGTTCTCATATCTTTTCAGTAAATAGCAGTCCTAGTCTATATTGCTCTATTGGATATTTATTTTCCTTTCTTTCACTTTTCACTTCAAGACTTGATTATATTCATCCTGATAAATAATTCTGTGTACCAGCACCATGCCTGCTACTCCAGTACAGTACAGAGGAATAATGCATGGACTACAATCTGGAAACCTAAGCCTGCCCCACCAATTAGAAATAGTTCCAACAGGACTGATAGTCTAACAAATCTAGCATCAGACTTCCTTCTGAGTGCATATTTTATGTTCTAGAGACATGTATATAGTTTTAACAGGAAAGACTCATGAACTTTATTCTTACTTAAGGGTGAAATGCAGACACACATAAAAAATTTATTAAGCCAAACGAATTTTCATATCATTCCACAAGAGGTGGTGGAGACGAAATCAAATCTTCATTGTCTGTGAGAGTGCTTCAACTCTGATCATGGCAAGTGAGATCTACCCTAAGCTCTGGCCCTGTGGCCCCTTCAACATCATTTTCTCCCAACCAGCCCACATTCGTTTGGGAAGGGGATCATTTCGGGTGAAGTTAACTCTGAGGACAAGCAGCTGCATAGGTTAAGGAATCACCTCTCAGTTATCTAAACACACTGGAGATGCTGAGCTGAAGTCTGCTTCATCTTTTGCTCAGGTCTTCAACCCCAGAAAAAAGTTCTGCATAAATGAAAGTATGTAACAGAGAATTGCACAAACAGACTGTGTGCCAGGTTAGAGCTCTTTACATGACAACATAAATTCTTGTCTGCAGCCCATGACACCTCCAAGAAGAGAAACCACGGTCTCTGCCAAAGCCCTCCTAGCAATACTGGCACCAGTGCTTTGTTCTGTTTAAGCCAGATGCTTCCTATTTAAGAAAGCTATTGGAAACATGTAACATAACTAAGGAACTAATGTTATCTGTGTTCATATCTGGCCAAGCTGTACAGAACTCAAGGCTGCTTTGCTTTAGGAGTGGGCTGGAATTCCTGATTTTCTGAAGGAGATAGTAAGTGAAGTTGGAGGACTAGAGCTAACTTAGTGGAGGAGATGTGGCTGTGAGGTTGTTCGTCAAGTGAGACTTTTTCAGGGTGAAAGTCTCCTGCTGGAAGGGAGGAAGCAGAATTGACAGGCAGAAGGAAGGAGGATACATATGGATAAGAAATTATTTTAAATCCTGAAGTATTTATGTATTTCTATTTGCCCTTTGTATATCATCCGATCTGCTCTTGCACAATGATTCAGATACCGCTAAACATATGTAGATCTATGCAGATCTGCAGACACCTGGCTTGTGTTCTGGTGATACTGCCAGAAATGCAGATAGCTTGGTTAGAAAAGTTAAAAACTAATAGCAATAGTTCTGTGTACCCACAATCCCTACATTTCTGCTTTCCATTTCCTCTCCCCTCTTGTTTGTGAAAGGCTGCCTGCCTTGCCTGCCTTTCTTCAAACCATTTCCATTTCCAGTAAGGAACTGTCTAGGGTGAGAATCCTACCTCTGCTTTCACATATCCTCCACCCTCCACAATATTCAATAGTGTTGATATGGTTTTGTCAAGATAATTTTTTTTATACCTTTCAATCTTGTTTTCTCCAGACTGTCCCTCTTTCCCTTGAGAAGCCTTCCAGCCTAAAAAAAAAAAATGTAGTCCTTAAAAAAAACCTAAACACAAACAAAACTACAAAACCTTGAAAATTAGGTTTTGGGAAAGTAAAAAATATGTGCAGTGTGATAACTAAGCATGGGCAGCTATGCTGTGTGGCAGAGATTGCAAGCTGGATGTTTTTCTTATGCTCATACTGATTGTAGTTATCTTTCCAGTTTCTCACACCTCATAAATTATACACCCCTGCAAACTCTGCCAGTTGGAATTTAGAATTTTGTCCCTTTACCACCGGGAAAAATTGAACAATTAATGAAGCAGTGGCAGCTAGTGCTTCCTCCCTTCCTGGGGAGACAGAGACAAAAGCCATCGAATGTGGATGCAATATTCGGTTACTAATACCCCATGTGAAATTCCTTAGGCCTAAATCTGAAAGAAGAGCAACCTGTTTTAATATTCCATTTCAAAACTTTTTTACAAAAAAAAGCAGGAAAAATAGGATGATGAGGAAGCCATCCTGCTCTCCAGTTCCCCTGGGTGACAAACAAAACCAGCGCTTTTGCTGTTCTCTGTTTTTCATTACAGCCACACTCCAGAGACACATGCTCTGTGCTGCTCTAAATACACTGCTTCAAATGTCAGACCTGCTTTACTCTGCTTTTTGGAAAGAGAACAAAGAAAGTCAGTTTTTGAACCCAATAATGACAATAAACAGCAGTTGTTCGAAAATAGCCCAGAAAAGGGACTAAATAAAGATGGTGCTGCTTCTGCAGTTAACCATTATCCATACTATTCCTACTAGATGTTACTCATAGTGTAAGCACTTCCACGGGCATTAACAGAGTCACAGCTCATCAAAAAGTAATCTCATGAGCCAAGCGTTGAAGAACAAAACACTCGTGTGTCCTAAATTTCCACTGTAGCGACGATAAGTGTTGTGGTTTAATCCCAGCCGGCAACAAAGCACCGCGTTACTGCTCTCTCACACAACCTCCTCCCTGCCCCCAGCGGGGAGGAGAACTGGAACGGAAAGGTAAACCCCATGGGTTGAGATAAGAATAACTTAATAATTGAAAAAAATTGATAATTATAATTATAAACACGCTAATAATATTAACAATTGTAATTATAAGGAGAGGGAGAGAGAAGAACAGGACCCAAGAGAAAGAAGTGATGCACAATACAATTGCTCACCATCCACTGACCAATACCCATCCCATCCCTGAGAAGAGATTGGCTCCTTCTGGGTAATTCCCCTATGACGTTCTATTATATGAAATACTCCTTTGGCCAGTTTGGGTCAGTGGTACAAACTATGCTCCCTCTTGGCTTTTTGTTCAGCTCCTCATTGACAGAGCATGAGATGCTGAAAAATCCTCAATTAAGGGTAAGCACTACTTAGCAGCTGTCAAGACATCAGTTTGTTGTCAGCATCATCCTCACTCTGAATCCAAAACACAGCCCTGTACCAGCTACTGCAGATTAAAGTTCCTCTGTCCCAGCCAAATTCAGGACAATAAGAAATGTGACTGCCCTGAGACACCAACGGTAAAAACCGAACAGGATCTGCTAACTCAGATGTCACATTTTCAAGCAGAGCTCTTTTTGGATGCATTTGCGTGGCATAACACAGGGCTGTGCAAGGTTATCCAGGCTAGTGTGGACCCTGGAAGCAACATGGTGCTGTTCAGAAGGTCTCCATCAAAGTGAACATACCCTCCTAATGCAGCTGTGTTACTTTCAGCAACTCAATATTGCACCTTATTGCTAAACCTAGAAAACCAGATTTAGAATTTAGTAGTTTTATTTATATAGACCCAATATATATGTGTCTCAGAAGCCTGTGTTTGGATTCCTGTTTTTGAAAACCTTGCCTGCAAGGTTTTGTACCAAAAATTGAATACTAGTCAAAATATCCCATTTAAATATGCTAAAATAGACTTACTCCTGTAAATATTCAAGGCATCATGCAACTCAATGTTTTCAAACAGATTACATCCTATGTAAAAGGGGGGGTGTATTCTAAAAAAAAAATGAGGAAACTGTAATAAATTAAAGTGAAAGTGAAATGTTGTTTAAATTCTTATGCATGGAGCTGCTTCACACTTTTGCTTGCTGCATCTTGATCTTCTGTGCTTATTCAAAACTTGTACCTTCCCAGGAATGAAAACGTCGGCCCCCAAACTGGAAATTTCATGGAAACAACCTTATTGGTGACATCTTCTGAGTGCCCTCTTGCCACCAGCAGCATACATGTTTTTTTCACATGGTGTGTACATCATTTTCTACAATGTCTAAACAATGCACCACAGTTGACATCTTGTTCTTGTTAATTGCCAGATCCTCACTTTCAGGGCTGCATAAGTCTTCCCAATAAAAAAATCACAGCTGATGCTGTCAGGTTACAAATCTCACAGCATGATTTTGGGACCAAGTCGAACACAAATTACCCAGTGTTCACACTGGTAACTCCTTTTTTTTTTTTTGTTTGCTTGTTTGCTGTGGATTTGTGGAACAAGAGCTTTGGATTTGTTCTGATATGTTAGTCTTTATTGCATGTACAGGGCCACCAATTTCTGAACCACTTGGCTTGAGAAATTGTGCTGTGAATAAAGTCCCTCTTGCTTCTGGCCCTGCCTTGCTGCTGCCTGGACTCTAGGCACTGCACACCAAAATGCCACCAGGGACACCACAAGAAAAATGGGTCTTTTTTGGCAGCTCTTTCTTTGTTCAACAACAGTAGTGCTAACCCCACCATATCACTTTTTCATATATGCAGTTTTCATGCTTTCTACAAAAATTCTATCTCCTTTAGTTAAGTTACCCCTAGTTTCCTGGCCCAAAGCACTGTATGTCTTGATTTCTATTTCAGCCTGATGGCTCGGGGCAGGCATGGCAAGCAAGCAAAATCACCTCCATCCCCTTCATTTTGCACCCCCTTTGGGTGCAAACTTCTGTGCGTCTCAGCAGGTCTGGTACTCTCACTGGTATCAAACATCTTGGTTTCTGCGTCTCTGGAGGCGTGTCTGTCACATAAGCTAATGCCACAGCTCTCACCTTGTGCTTGAAGCAAACCCCAGCCTGTGAAAAGCAGTGCCTTGTTTCACCCACGCTGCCAAGCCCCACTGGGGAAGGTGGGAGACAGAGAGAACGGTTGCCACTTGCTTTGAACTTATAGGGTGCTCTTGGCCCCATGGAACTCCCAGATCCTGTTTCTGCAAAAGGGAGCCTGAACATGGAGTGGGACCCCACCACCACCCATGGGGAACACTTAGCGCTTCAGACCCTCCTTAAGGCAATAAGAAAAATGGAAAAACTAAAATCAAGGCAAAGAGGTGTAATTGAATGCTGCCTTCAGCATTCCTGTGGCCCAGACAGGTGTGATTCATTGTGCCACAGAACCGAGGTCCTCCAGCCCAAGGCAGCTTGCGTCAGTATTGCTGCTGTCTGGACCAGCCCTCTTCTGCTGTGAAGTGACTGCACCCTCAGTGAGGCCCTGCTCCTGGCTCATGGTGTGGGTGGGCAGTCCCACACACCCAGCCTTCACAGACTCTCTGGCCTCAGCAGCCTCCAGGTGCCTGATATGTTTAAAGCAGCACCCAAGACTTGGCAAGACGTTGGGCTGATGGTTCAACTGAACAAAGCTCATCTCACCTCACTGCGAACCAGTCTGCCAAACAAGCAATTAGCACCAAAAGTACCTCATTATTTTTATTTGCTTTTAATGCTCAAGATTATCCCCTGGACCCTTTGAATTATAAAGCAATTGTGGAGCTTTACTGAACTGTACCTACCATGGAGCCTTTAATGATCTTCTTCTAGGCATCCTTCATGATAATCTGTCTAGAGACAAATCCTCACATCAAGTTCCATCTTCAAGTAGCAGATATTCCTAGCCTTTCTATGAGGTCTATCAGGATGTTCCAGTGAGCCTTTCTGAGCTTCTGCTGCCAGAGAAATTTGTCAAGGGAAAAAGTGAGCCTCAAGAAGCTGCCACTCCTATTTACTGTTTCTTCATTTGACACAGGGATAGAGAAATGGTGTTTGTGAGCACTTCTCTTTATCTCTGTGGAGCATCTATTCCCCGAGATTATTTTGGCTAAGGATTTCTTGCAGTTGTTTCCCAAAATCTAACAAATTAGACTTTGGTCCTTTCCCTCTAATAAATGGCTCAACTGCCTTACATGTATTTACTCCTGGAATTTGTAAATATCTTTCTGAGGAACATTAGGGTTCTTTGATTTTGTTTGGGTTCAGGTCATGGGTTTGGGTTGGTTTTTTTAATTTCATTTCATGTCATTTAATTTAATTTAATTTCATTTCATTTATTTCACAATTGTTCAAACCTTGTTAGCTGCAGCCCTATCATAGGAAGTTTATTCTCACCTCTACTGAGATAGGCAGATCTAATATTTCCTTGGTTGGTTGGTTGGTTGGTTAACAGATTGGGCTCCACTCTGTAATGGATAGTGAGTGCCTGGAAATAGCCTCCATGCACTAGTTAATGAATGGAAACACAGGGATTTGAACTACTAGTACCATTAGTTTTGCAAGCAACAGGTGTTCCATATTTAAGCGAATGGTGTTGGCACTGCAGGATGTTGAATTAAAGGTAGTATTGTTTTTGGTCTTAAATTATCTTAAAAATACTTCGCCTCATCCCTCATCCCTGCCCCTCCCCAAGAGTAGAAGGCTCAGATCTGCTTGCTAATGCATTTTTTTCCATGATCTCAGATGTGTTCATATGATGATATTGTACCTGGAACAACGGGAGAAGACAAAGCTTGTGAGTGCTGGACACCAGTGTATCACCCTGGTTATAAATGGATCTTGCACTAAATACAAAGGGATTGTTTGCTGTGGAAAACAGAGTAAAAGAATCATTCTGTCACTGAAAATAATTTGAAAATATGTTCAAAATACATTGAAAATATATTGCTGTACCCAGTGTCGCTTTCTGTCACATGCTCATGTTTTTTCTGGTTGGACAGCTTTCACCCTTCTTTGTTCATTCTAAGATGAGCCATCTCCTCCAGCCTTCTTCAAACTACCAAGAAGCAACTCAAAGTTTGTCTGAAAATCCAGATGGAAGATTACAAAATCTACATATCTTAAATGAGATGGATGAGTAATGCAGCTTACTTGTCTAAATCACTCAGCAATCCAAATTACACGCCACATGTTACTCCTTAAGCTAGTCAAGAGCAGTTTCCTTCTTTTTTTTTTTAATTAATTCAGTCTAAATGCCTTTAATAACTTCAGAGCTAAAAAGAAAGAGCACTGCTGTAAACAGTATTTTGATTTCATCTGACCTTTGCATTATGAGATCAGCTCTTAAGATACATTATCTCGAAATGTGATGGTCCTGAATTTTTTCCTCAAACACACCTGGCAGAGGGATATTGAGCTAGAAAAATATGATCAGGGAATTCAAAGGGGATCTTTGGCGAAAGTAAGGCAGCACATTGTATCTGTATTTCTCTCTGTAGTGCCTTGGAAAGCATGTTTCACTGCTGCCTCCCAATGAGCAAAGCAGAATAAATGCTTGCCTGCTTTGCACGCCATTCTCATAGAGAAATAAAATTGTCATTTTTAAATATAACATTGCACCGACTTACAATTTATAAAGATATTTTCTTCAATTTGCTAGCACAAAAATACTGATCCTATAAGCTTCAGCAACATCAGGTAACATCTGTGGGGAGTTCAATCAATAAGTAAGCTCTCTTCTGTTGCTGAGAATTTTCACCATCAAATGACTTTGTTTAATGCTGTGAAAGTGGCCAACCATACTGTGTCACTCAAGAGAAAAGGAAATTTGCAGTCTCAAAGCATAGGGAAAGGAGAATGATGTGTTATAATTATTTCCCTGGAGCTTCATCAGTGGGTTTGTGGATAACCACAGAGGTAAGAACTGCTGCCTCCTGGGATCTGATCTCAGAAGTGCTCAGCAGGGACATTTGGACTCTGCAACAGGAAGCAACTTGACACCAGACATGCCCCCAAAAGAGGACTGAAGCAGCAATCTCAACAAATTGGACTGCCAGGTTTCCTAAATGTAGGGAAAAGACATGACTGTTTTTTAACGTGCCAGAATCAAGGTGCTTGCTCTAATAGTTATCTCTAGGGAGTTCTTTCAATCTTTAGCAAGAAGACAGCAGCTTGGAAAAAACCTCTTGGGAGTTTTCTTCTGTGCTGAGTCTTGGCTTGAGTCACCTTATTGACTTCTGATTAAATGCATCTAAAAGACAACAGGAATTATGAGATGGAGGGATCTGGATTTATCTTGAGGCATTTTACAACAATTCTGTTTGAACAAACTGAAGGAGACCTTTTTGCATCTAACTATTTGAGTTTTCTTTTTAAGACTGTTATCATAAATCATGCTTTTAGTTGAGCTAGAGTGGTGGTCAGTTTTATTCTTTGTCAGAAAAAAAAAAAAAATCAGTAAAGTTTCTGTGTTGTTTTTTTCAGACTAACATTTTGACCCTTCTCCCTGTCCTGTGTTGGACTATTGCAACTTGTATTCTCCCCTCAGTGTTCCCAGTGAAGAATGAGACAAGCAAAGATGTAGAACAGCTGTTCTGCACAGGCTCCCTGTCCCCTGAAACAACCCTTGTCTACTCTGTTCTGTCCCTACAACCATGTTTAATGCCCCTGGGGTGGATGAAATTCATCATGGATCAATTCACTGAATGTTTTTACTTCAGCTGGGAGATGGGTTTTTGCTCCTTAAAAGGGGCACAGTGCTCCCTTTAAATTTTGTTAAAATATATTTTAATATAAAACATACTAAATAGGAAGATAAGAGCATGCAGTACTCCAAAATCTGCTTCTGTTTCACACATCTTGTTCCAGCCAAATGCACCACCTTTGGTTTGGGACATAAACACAGCAGTATTTTGGACGGTTGTTTTGATTATTTTATGCTGAAGGTGACAGCTGTCAGTGATGTGAGTGGGTTTCTGGACAGAAAGAAAATTCTGCAAGAATATACCTTGTTAGGGCACTTGTCAGCTCACCACAGATTCACCTTATCTATTCAACTGTCAGAAACAAACACTTACTGCAGTCAGTGGTGTGCAGCTGATAGAACTGCCGAAGAAATTGGCATTTCTCAGTATTCTTGATATAACTGCCACATACATTCCCAGACACTGATTCCAGAAATGGTATGCTAAGTCTTTTTTTCAAACACTTGGATGAAGAGATTATATTATTTATTGAGAGGATCAACAGTAGATGAGGGAACAGAAGTTTTCTGAGACTGCTGGACTGGTCCTGGAAAGCATCTGGAGCTTGCAGGTGCCTCTGTCTCAGTACTCTGAGGGAAATGCTCCCCAGTATCACTGGCACCATCCAGCTGTCTGAGGCTGATACTAAGACTACCAGTTAGTGGTATGTAGGGGAAATTCTTTCACAGGAGCACCTAAAGGCTGCAGGCAAGGGCTGTGTAGGTGCTGCCTGTGTGGGTATTGTGCATATAAGGCACAGCCTCTGTCCTCAGTATGCTGCATAAGCACAGAAGACAGACGAAGGGTGCATAGAGGGAAGGGGAGGCAGAAATATTATCTCTCTTTTGCAGATGAGAAAACATCCGATCTGAAGGTCTGAATACTAGCAACTGAACATCAGGGTCAGATTCCCAAAAAGGAATTGTTTACCAATGCTTTCCATTTTCAAGTAACATAGTTTAAGACGTTCATGAAGAGAAAGGAATAGTGTTGCATTTGAATGAAAATTTTTAGGTGTTGTGGCAAGGTATTGAAACACAGTGCATTTGAGTGCTTGTCAAGTACAAAATGCAAGTGGCTAATGCTGTAGTCAAATGCATTTTTCCAAGGAATCAGCTGCTTTCTTACTGCATTTATAAAATATATCTCCATGGAATTATATTTTCTGAGGCATGAATCAACACAACATATGTTATAGTGCTTCAGCTTTGTTTTCAAAATGAAAAGAAGCTGCTTTAATAGCATCTGTTGTAGTGCTAGGAACGTATCCTGCCACAGATTCTCAGTGAAAAAACTCACCAATTGCAAGTCAAAGAACTCAGATCTGGTTTAAAGGAATGGGATGTGATTATGTCTGCTATTACCTAGTTATCTCTTCTGCTCTTCTTCCTTTCTTTAATTATTTAGCAGAGTTAACACAGAAACACAGTAAAGGAAACACTCAAACTCAGTATTATTTCTGGATACAGACAGCCTTCTTTAAACCAAAAAGTAATTTTGACTGCAAAGTCCTATTGAAGTTTTTTTTGGTTTTTTTTTTTTTTTTTTTTCATTTAGGATGGTAGCTTTCCTTGGCTGCAGTTGTCTTCTAAAATATACATTATAGGTTATCTTCCTTTGAGAGAATAGTAAAAGGAAAACTTGCTGTACTGGGACATGGTAAACTGCCTCTAATCTAATTTATATTACAGGGCACCAATTACTGGGGAATTCATATGCTACTAAATGTCACTTCCACTCTTTTCCTAGCAATGACAAAAATAATTTGTAATTCATTCTAATCACGAGAATGCCACACTGAAAAATCTCCTTATTGTCCCTCCATAATTCCCCTGATAACTGCAAGATTATGGCTTTTCAAGGTCCTTTCACCCTTCCCACCGCCCTGCAGTAGAAGGAGGTAGCAGATGTTTGGATTTTGAGTTGTTTCTCCGGGGCCAGAAACTAAAAGGCAATGACAGAATTTTTGAACAGTTTTCTCTCCTTTTGAACCGGACAAGGTGCAAAGAGTTACACAAAAAGGAACAGTTATGATCAGGAGATTGTGCTAGGCTTTTACACACTCTAAATACTCTAGCTGTGCTTTATATTTCATATTTCCATGTAGCCTGTTAGACATAAAGATGTGCGATGAGTGGAGATGTGATACCAGTTTCAAAAATCTTTGGTCTAAGTCATAAACATGGAGATTTCCCAGGAAAAGGGGAAAGGTGGAAGATGTCTGAGTACAAGAGTGGGGGCTTTGAGGGTGATAAACCACGGATTACACCAGTCTCTGCTTTCTTGGCTTGGTTTTGCAATCCTTATAAGCAGAACTGTAGTTAAGTAATGCAAACAAAAGCCACTGCTGGCACAGGGAATACTCCTTGAAAATCCCTGTTTGTTCAGTCAACAAGGATATATAGATCCTTATGCTTTAGTGATGGGTATTGAAATGCCTGGATTGATACATTTTGCTATATATAAAAATAGATAGGGGAAATAGAAAACTTTGACATATAAAAGGATGATAAAGTAGAAATATAATTTAAAATAACTCTGCCAGTGCTTGAGTGTCTGGCATTTTCTGCTTCATGAATTGTAATCTTTGATGGGGGGCAGGGAGGAGAGCTCTTTTCCAGTCAGAGAAGTAACAGAGAGAATTTCTGATGAAAACCCAGGCTGGCTTGAAGGTACGTTTAGATCTCCCTGGCTCACACAGGCAGGGTCTGAAGATCTTTTGATCAGCAAGATCTTAGGACTGTGCCTGGTCATCCTCCAGAAACAGCTCCCCTAGGGCTGCAAGGGAGGATGGAGTAAGGCACTGTCTGGTGACACAGGCTGACTGCAGGCTGGCACAGTCAGATCAGCCCAAGCACAGGCAACATCTCCTGCCCACCACTTGCCAGGGTATGAACTCCTATATGGATGTGTGGGTACACAGCCACGAGTAGGGTCGTCTTGTCTGTGAGACAGGTAGTTCCTTCTACAGGAAGACACAAATAGTTCCTTCTTTCTCACATCTCTGCGAGAAGAGAGGGGAGGCAGATTTCTTGTGACATGGGTGAGGCTCTGCAGAGCATACACTGCCCATGATAAACACAGATTTTGCCTATCAGCAAAGACGTTTTCCTCGGTTTTTTTTCTTGTGCTGGGCTGCATCATCCTCACAGAGCAAACTTCGAGTAGGCAGAAAGGTCATGGCATCTGGCCCCTGGTGAAAAATCCCCGGCATTTCTCTACCATCCTGACCTGGTATTAAGATTTTTGAGAACATCCTGCCATGCTGATAGCAAACAGTTGACAGCAGAGTTCACTGAATACAATGAGTGTGGTCAGGGCTGAATTTGATACAAGGATGTGGCTCTGAGCTGGAGAGCCACCTGTTCCTGCTCCCCTTCACACTGGAATTCTTCTCATTGAACTGTTTCTCCTCTTCCATACATCCAAGCAGATGTTGAAAGCAAAACAAACTTAGAAAAGACAACACTCAGCTGTATTCAAGAGTATTCCAGCAAAGACTTATGTAGTCAATGGACAAAAATACAAAAGAACCCCAACAACAGCTCCCCAAACATCTTCTTTGCTTATCACTTTCTTTCCCTCGTGGAAATTATTATTTTCTATATTGCACCCCAGTATTATTATTAATGTACTAAGCAGCTCAGGTAATGATGCAATTTTGACAACATTTTAATTTATTGATGAACTAATGTTGACTCTGACAATCTGGAATACGAGGCATTCTCCTACTTGTAATTTCCATTGCTACATGTTACATAAACTCACTTATCAACCCCCTTGTCATCTCCACCCCTTACCATGATTGCCCTATCACCATAACATAAAATGACTGAGTTCCAGGAGGCAATATCTATTCTGTGCTTGGCTAATCTCTGTTTTAATATTTGCTTGACAGTTGTCCCCTAATAAACATTGAAGTCTTTTGAAAAGGGAAAAATATGTCAGTATCGCTCTTCTGACCTGTAGAAGAGGTGTAAATTTGCTCATACTAACTGGAAAACCACCACTGCAGACCTAAAACCTAATTCTTTGAGCTATCATGTTTGCTCAGTAGCAGAGGAAATGATGTCTAGGGACACTGAGCATCAGTTTCACATCACGAGTGTGTGTTTTCTAAATACAAGGAGCATCTAACTCCCATAGTTATAAATACAGCTGTGTCACCTATGTATGATCCAACGGACAGCTGTAGCCAACAAAGGTGTGGACTGGACAGACAGTAACAAATGCGCCAGTGGCCCCATGCCCAGCTCGTCAGGCAGTCATCTCTTCTAGATGGGATTTATCCGTCAGGGGAGTAGCTGTGGGTTCAGTTCAGAGGCAGTCGTTCTGTTAGTGCCCTGGACTGCCAGACGATAAACTCGGCCTGTCCCTGGTTAACTCGTTCCTACTTTTCAAATCAAAACACAGTCAGGTCCAGGGTACCAGGACCTTTAGATAACAGCATTATTTCAGCCTCTTGTTTCAAATGCCACTGCTCAACTGGGGCAAGGAGAGTTGTGACCTGACCTCTCCAGTGGCCTCTATAATTTTCTGTGGAGTTCAATGAGCTTGACTTATAGGATCAAGGTAAAGGAGAAAAGTGTCTGGGAGTGCTTTTTGCTACATGTACTGAAAGGACCTACCAGAAGAATGCCACTTTTCATGTGGATGACTAATAAAACATGTGATACAAGTGCAAACATCAGCATCTTGAGCAGTAAATGTGCATCTCCCAGCTTTTTGAACTTTTTGTAAGCATGGCAAGTCTATACAATCAACACCAGAAACATGCACAAGAATATAAATGCAAATGAAAAGCACACATTATCTCCTATTTAGCTCCAGCTCTCATCCCTCTTCTGATAAAAGTTCTACATTTCAAATGCCATCAGTCTGCAGGAAGATATAGCTTCTTCTTTCTGAGCCTATTAACACATTCAACACAATAAAGACGAGGCGGGGGGGCAAGGACAACAAGAGAAAAATGATAGGGGTAAACAAAACAAAACAACACACAACCACTCTTCTTGCAGTTCTGAGAAGCATTTACTAATCTCATCTTCTGTAGAAAAATTCTGCTCTGTTTCAGGCACTCCTGAATGTACTTAGCATTGCTCTTGAGCACGCAAAACATTCCTCACGATTGCCTTTGCATCCCAGCAATCCACAGAAGATTTTACACATTTATTACAGAAAATCCTTGAAATCTAATAGATCTTAAGCTTCACACGGGTTCTGAGTGTCCCCACGGCTCCCTGCCACCCCCCTCCTGCCTTTTGCTGAGTTAATCCGCAGCTCTGCCGGCTAAGGGGACTTACCAAGGGCTTTTCGATGGGAGGAAGCAGTTAGGAGCTCGCACACACAGGAATAGCTGCTACCCAGTAATGAAGCAGGAACTGAGAAGTCTCACTCTTTCAGTAGCTGTTCAGGTAGTGCTGCCAGCTTTCTCTAGCTCTCTGCATACACACACACACACGGGGCGGGGGGTGGGGGGAGTGGGAAGGTGGGGAGGCAGGGAGAGGCACAATAAACTCTGCCTGTAATTATGAGAGCTCCTTTCTACAAATTGTAGCAGCAAGAGATCCCTCCAGCAGCCTTTTCAGCATGATCTCTTCAAAAACGAGTCCCTTGCAAAAAACTGCATCCTTCCTACTCTCTTTCACTATAAGAAAAATTAAAGCCAGCTCTCAGAGATTTAGTCATTGATGTATCATAAAGAGGTTATTGTTGATCATAGCTTTATTTTTTCTTTTTTATGATGAAAGTTTTATTATGAAATCTAGCCTAGTTTGCCATCAAAAAGAGACCTGACTTTGCTCTTTATACGGAACAGTCTCCCAGGAAAGCAGTTTAGATCAATAATTTCATGCATTTAATGACTGTATTTATGAAAGAAAGCATCCAGGCTAAGCGATTCACTAACTGGAAAGGTAACAGTTTAGTAAATACACATCACTGCCTTTTTGTACCTGCACACACCATTAAAGGAAAAATGCAATACTACGTGTAAATTCATAGAAGGATTTATAATGGAATATCATTGCATTTGGCAAAGGGATCGGAAGGATTTAAAAAAGCTTAATCTCCAAGACAGATCCTCTCTTTACNACCCCAACAACAGCTCCCCAAACATCTTCTTTGCTTATCACTTTCTTTCCCTCGTGGAAATTATTATTTTCTATATTGCACCCCAGTATTATTATTAATGTACTAAGCAGCTCAGGTAATGATGCAATTTTGACAACATTTTAATTTATTGATGAACTAATGTTGACTCTGACAATCTGGAATACGAGGCATTCTCCTACTTGTAATTTCCATTGCTACATGTTACATAAACTCACTTATCAACCCCCTTGTCATCTCCACCCCTTACCATGATTGCCCTATCACCATAACATAAAATGACTGAGTTCCAGGAGGCAATATCTATTCTGTGCTTGGCTAATCTCTGTTTTAATATTTGCTTGACAGTTGTCCCCTAATAAACATTGAAGTCTTTTGAAAAGGGAAAAATATGTCAGTATCGCTCTTCTGACCTGTAGAAGAGGTGTAAATTTGCTCATACTAACTGGAAAACCACCACTGCAGACCTAAAACCTAATTCTTTGAGCTATCATGTTTGCTCAGTAGCAGAGGAAATGATGTCTAGGGACACTGAGCATCAGTTTCACATCACGAGTGTGTGTTTTCTAAATACAAGGAGCATCTAACTCCCATAGTTATAAATACAGCTGTGTCACCTATGTATGATCCAACGGACAGCTGTAGCCAACAAAGGTGTGGACTGGACAGACAGTAACAAATGCGCCAGTGGCCCCATGCCCAGCTCGTCAGGCAGTCATCTCTTCTAGATGGGATTTATCCGTCAGGGGAGTAGCTGTGGGTTCAGTTCAGAGGCAGTCGTTCTGTTAGTGCCCTGGACTGCCAGACGATAAACTCGGCCTGTCCCTGGTTAACTCGTTCCTACTTTTCAAATCAAAACACAGTCAGGTCCAGGGTACCAGGACCCTTAGATAACAGCATTATTTCAGCCTCTTGTTTCAAATGCCACTGCTCAACTGGGGCAAGGAGAGTTGTGACCTGACCTCTCCAGTGGCCTCTATAATTTTCTGTGGAGTTCAATGAGCTTGACTTATAGGATCAAGGTAAAGGAGAAAAGTGTCTGGGAGTGCTTTTTGCTACATGTACTGAAAGGACCTACCAGAAGAATGCCACTTTTCATGTGGATGACTAATAAAACATGTGATACAAGTGCAAACATCAGCATCTTGAGCAGTAAATGTGCATCTCCCAGCTTTTTGAACTTTTTGTAAGCATGGCAAGTCTATACAATCAACACCAGAAACATGCACAAGAATATAAATGCAAATGAAAAGCACACATTATCTCCTATTTAGCTCCAGCTCTCATCCCTCTTCTGATAAAAGTTCTACATTTCAAATGCCATCAGTCTGCAGGAAGATATAGCTTCTTCTTTCTGAGCCTATTAACACATTCAACACAATAAAGACGAGGCGGGGGGGCAAGGACAACAAGAGAAAAATGATAGGGGTAAACAAAACAAAACAACACACAACCACTCTTCTTGCAGTTCTGAGAAGCATTTACTAATCTCATCTTCTGTAGAAAAATTCTGCTCTGTTTCAGGCACTCCTGAATGTACTTAGCATTGCTCTTGAGCACGCAAAACATTCCTCACGATTGCCTTTGCATCCCAGCAATCCACAGAAGATTTTACACATTTATTACAGAAAATCCTTGAAATCTAATAGATCTTAAGCTTCACACGGGTTCTGAGTGTCCCCACGGCTCCCTGCCACCCCCCTCCTGCCTTTTGCTGAGTTAATCCGCAGCTCTGCCGGCTAAGGGGACTTACCAAGGGCTTTTCGATGGGAGGAAGCAGTTAGGAGCTCGCACACACAGGAATAGCTGCTACCCAGTAATGAAGCAGGAACTGAGAAGTCTCACTCTTTCAGTAGCTGTTCAGGTAGTGCTGCCAGCTTTCTCTAGCTCTCTGCATACACACACACACACGGGGCGGGGGGTGGGGGGAGTGGGAAGGTGGGGAGGCAGGGAGAGGCACAATAAACTCTGCCTGTAATTATGAGAGCTCCTTTCTACAAATTGTAGCAGCAAGAGATCCCTCCAGCAGCCTTTTCAGCATGATCTCTTCAAAAACGAGTCCCTTGCAAAAAACTGCATCCTTCCTACTCTCTTTCACTATAAGAAAAATTAAAGCCAGCTCTCAGAGATTTAGTCATTGATGTATCATAAAGAGGTTATTGTTGATCATAGCTTTATTTTTTCTTTTTTATGATGAAAGTTTTATTATGAAATCTAGCCTAGTTTGCCATCAAAAAGAGACCTGACTTTGCTCTTTATACGGAACAGTCTCCCAGGAAAGCAGTTTAGATCAATAATTTCATGCATTTAATGACTGTATTTATGAAAGAAAGCATCCAGGCTAAGCGATTCACTAACTGGAAAGGTAACAGTTTAGTAAATACACATCACTGCCTTTTTGTACCTGCACACACCATTAAAGGAAAAATGCAATACTACGTGTAAATTCATAGAAGGATTTATAATGGAATATCATTGCATTTGGCAAAGGGATCGGAAGGATTTAAAAAAGCTTAATCTCCAAGACAGATCCTCTCTTTACAATTCTTCAGAACCCTATTCTTTAGAATCCTTGTTCCTTGAAGTCTTAAAATTATTTATCCTGTCATTACTTCTGATGTCACCTTTGATAAAAATGAGATAAAATATATCCTCTTCCTAAGCAAAAGAGGGAAGTGTTCTGGAATATTTCCATCCATCAATCTATCTCTCTCCCACATGATCACCCATACACTCACCTACACACATGCACCACACAATAGCAAATTAACAACTGGGGGGGAGAAATCATACATTTCCTTCAATTTACCAACAGCCTCATTCCCCAGAAAGCAGTGCCTTTGTCCAGATCTTGGTACAACTCCAACAACCACAGAGTCATCTGTAAAGCAGATGAAAAAAAGGGTGAAAAAAAAAGTAAGCAGGGTGTATGAATCTGACTTTGTCCCCATGAGCACCACAGGGAGCACCAGTGAGCTGCTTGGCAGATCCCCAGTGTGACAATGACTTTAAGGACTGTTACTTGGTATCACCATTCAGAGGCATGAGGGGACCTTGTAACAAGGATGGAAATGGGAAAAAAAGAAGAGAAAATAATTGACAGAAACCTATCAAAAAAAGCAGTCACAACTGAGAGTTGCCTTATTGATAGTTCTATCTAAAACACGTCAGTGCTCTGCAACGCTCCATGAAAGCCTTGCTCAGCCTGCTAGCATTTTGCAGGGGATGGTTTCACACACAGCTGCCCTGTTGTTTATCTCCAAAACATGTACTTAATATTTAATTACTTTTAATCACAGACAAATAATGTTAAGGCCTCAGTAAGTTTATTAGGAAATCATAAAACATGAAGTAGACAGAGAGAAGCTCCTTCCAAGGCTTTGACTTTTCTCAGTAGCAGAAGTCTTGAAAAGATGGAAATTTCTGTCCTTCATTGCTCCTGCCTCCCTCCTGCTCAGAGTGGACTAGGCAGCGGGTGATAAATACAATCTTGTGTTTAAACTGCACACCATCTCTATCTGCCACCTCTTGGTCCTAAAGGACCCCCAATGCACATGGCCAACAAGACATGTGGAGTTATTGGAGGGCATAGACAGAGGCAGCTGTGACTTTCAAGACTTTGTTTTTCTTGGTACAAAAAAGCAGGGACTATTGGTGGCCTGTAGTCCATACATTGCAACATCCCACTGGTTGCTCATTTGCTGTGGAAGTTCACCCCCACAAAATGCATGCTTCATCTCTCTATTCATCCTCTGGCAAGGTTGGTCAGGAGATTGGCAAGCTCTGATGCTCAAAGTGCCAGAGAACTTCTCCCAAGGTCAGAGCTGTTCTGCCAGTACTACTGGGCCTTCCTGTCAGTACCCTCTCTCCCATCACAAACACCCTTTCTGCAGGACCTTGAGGGTCTGAGACCCCCTCACTACACTCCCATAGCTGGCATGTCCCTACTCCCGCAGCAGAACAGAGCAAGGCTTGGGCAAGAGCTGCAGGTATCTGCCGGAGGCAGAGCTTTCCCTCCTTGTGAGCTGTACTAGCTGAAGTTGCTAGCTTTGAAAAGCTTGTTTCTAGAAATTGCTGGTAGGCAGTGGCAATGTGTTTACATCGTGAGGGCAGCCTGAATAGCTGACACCTCAGATCTTTCTGCACTAAAAACAAACTATCCAGCCCTTTAGCTATTCCTCCATCTGGGCTTGCTAAAAAGAGGCTTCACAGAGAAGAATGGAAACAGAGTTCAAAGAACACCTCTTACCCTCAGAATGATAGGAGGGCTCTGTTCTTAGGGGATTATATTAATTCAGTCAGATCTGTGGGTTGTCACTAGTGAGGACATGCAACTTACACTTTAGTAAAAAAGATTCTTTTTTGTAGTGCAAGTAAAGAGTCTGGGAGAAGTCTTCCATAAATTTCAGCTCTATAACTTGGAAAGAACTAACGAATAGTCTGTGACCTGTGAATCTAATTTTATTGTGCAAAGAACTTTTCCTCCAGGGCTCTTTCCCTGATACATGTATCTATTTGCCATTCTTCATTGACATAAACCAATTTCTGTGGTTTGCTTGTCAATAACTATCCTTAATTTTTAATGAGTAATACTAAAGCCACTGACCTCCAGTGGAAGCAGGTTCTTAAAGAAACAGCTCTCTTTTTTTCTGAGATGTGCGACATTTTGCTTGAAACACACCTCTGGACTAAAATAGGCATTTAATATAATGGAGGATGAGAGTGATGCAAGGGTTTGTTTTATTTCTTGCAAGGATTCTGCTCTCCATCAGTATCAGCTACAAGTTTTACACACTGGTATCTTGCTTACTGTCTGAAAATAATAGGACTTATCTAATACAGTATATGGTATCCTTTGGCAGTCAATGTGGACTGGGCACTGACTGGTTCAAGCAAGTCCTAATAACATTTTTTTCCTCTGCCTCTTCTTCTTCTAACTCTTTCCATGCATGATTTATTGAGCAGAAGGGTTACACTAAGGAAGGAGGTATCAGCGCATGTTTTATAATGATGTCAGAATTATCCCAGTGTCAGTATTACTAATACAGGAGAATCAATATCAATTTTACAATGAAAAGAAATCTGGATGATCTGATATATAGAAGCACATAAATCATGCATGCATGCAACCTCTGCCTCGTGAGTGACACCACACTAGCTTAGATAAAACTGATTTCTGAAGACATAACTATCCCCTTTCACTCCTTTCTCACAAAACTCTAATCATTTTACAGTGCAAAGATGCAGACACACCCTGTCTTTCAGACAGTGATTTTTATGTGGGCTAGATTGCCAGAATTAAGCATGTACATCTTAATGTCACAGGTGCAAGATTTTACCCCATTGATTAAAGGAATCAATTCCTTGATTCATGGAAAATTCATGAAAGGGAGGAGTGAAATTTCTATGATAAAGCTTATATTCTGTTCTCATCTCCATCCAGGTAAACCTAATTTCAATGTTTTACATCAATACTAACTGTGATCTGCAACACAATATTAATCAAGGTAGTGTTTTTAAATCTAACATAGCATGTAAAAAACCTGCAAATTCTATCTGACACATCGAGATTTGCACCTATGAATATTGATGTGTGTCTTTTATAAAGTTACATAGAATCAGCAGGAACTTCTGCAATGTCATTACAGAACCCTCAAGGTCAAGCTGTAAAACCCTCAAGGTTTCTAGCCCACTGGAATTTTGAATTCACTATTCTGAGGAGTCTGTTTCTCCTTAAATGGAAGAAGTTGACGGCGAGTGACAATTCTTTGGAATTGTGTATCAGCAGTGATGCATTGCTTGTGTCAGCTGAAGAGACACGTAATTCACAGTAATGTTTATTAACTAATTAGGATTACATAATGTTTTGTAATCCAAGATGAGCTGGAGAGAAAACTCTTTATAAAACCTTTGTGATTGTTTTTTCTATGCTTAAAAGAAAACAAAGAAATTAATTTTGATGTACTTCAATAAAACCTGAGCTATTGAGTTGAAATTATGTTCTATTGAGGGGGTTTTTGGGGTGTTTGTAATAAGGAAGGTTCTAGGCAGATCCATGCAGAAGCTCAGTCTCACTCACTGTCCTGTAGTGGTGGGCTTCTATCCCTACATTTTCTACCCTTGCAGATTGAAAGAGATGAAGTTCTACACTGGACAGGCCCTCAGCATACTCAAAACTGCTGGTTTCTGCTACAAAGACCCAAAGCTGGGTTAGGGCAACCCAGCTGGTAGCTCGCCAGTAGCTTAAAATAACCTTAAATTGCATTTCCATGCTTTTATTTACATTTGGGGGGTTTTAATGACCCTCACCACCTATTGAAACTGAGGAAACAAGAAAGCAGTTTGCATAGTAATTGTAATGGTGTGGCATGTTAAAACACCTGAGAAGTAGAAAAGAAGGACTTTAGGAAACTAGTACCAGGGGCAGATTTGTCCTGGGAAGGTGGTGGCTAGCAAAACCTCTCTGTGAAACATGCAGAAACAGCAGCACAAACAAGTGAGGTGGATGTAAAAGTGGTCGCTGCTTAGACCAGTGTTTTTCCAGCAAATCTTTAACTCCCCATGCTTTGATCTGGCAGGGAGTTGTCACGCAGCATGGCTTTCTTTACCACTCTCTGCATTTTGAACGTATTGGAAAATTTCAGTCCCGGCCATTAGAGCACTTGTACCGGCACTCAAGTTAACTGATCTGGCTGCAGGTCAGTTTAGGCTGCCTCTCCATCCCCATCAAGGCGTTCTGCCAGTAACACCTAGATGTTCTGAAGGAGCTTGTTTCCTTCTCCTGACTCTGGATGGCTGTGGTGGTGGCTAAAAAGCACGTGTGTGTGCTGCTGCTATGCTTGATGAAGAAGAATCACATAAGCGTGACAGGAAAAGAAGCCTGCAAAACAGGGATTGTACCATTTGCTTTGAAAGAGCTGAAATGTGTCATTGTGCTGATGTCTTCAAGACCTGAGTGCCATAACTGTGGGGCAATCACTAAAGTGTCTGGGATGTGCCTAATTGTGCATGGTTTCATCATAAAACCTGAGATTAATTATCAGCTTGCTGGGGATGGTCTTATTATTCCCTCCCAGCTCCTCATCCCAGCTGTGATTTTTGTGGCATACCTTGAGCCAGAGCCAGCTCTCATCTGAGTGCACAACAAGAGGTTCAACACATTTAAAAGGCAGAAAATTCACCCAGCATATAAAAATAGGTGATAGGTCTCTGTGGTAGTGATCAGAATGGATTTACTCGAAGTACAAGAGTGAGAGCACAGGACCGGGTAAGGGAGGAGCAGAGGGTGTCAGATTTCCTTTTCAGCAATAGGGAAATGTTAACTCAGCACAGCCGATGATAAAATCATACAGGAGCATACCTCTGAGGTAGTGTACTGCATTGCAACTCTCTGCAGTCACAGATTCCTTTAAGGTTGGTTTTACATTAAACATTGTCCTATGCAGGTTTAATCAGCGAGGAACAATGTACTGCACCATCAGAAAATTAAGCACCTCTATAAGAAACCAGATTTGAAACATCCCAGGGCAATTCCTCTAGATTACCAGAGAGAAAAGAAAAAAATCAACAACCTTCTAATTGTTAATTTTTTGGTTTCCTAGGGAAAGGAAAAGCAGGATTTCACTGTTGACCCTTTTATGCGAAGGGCTACTGATTAACCCAGTTCTTGTCAAAGATGGTGTGGTTAATAGCATGAAGAAGGGGAAAAGATAACGTGAAAAGGGAAAATGGACTGAAGTCCTCACTCCAGTCTGAGCCTAAACTCACAAGAAAACAACACAAAGACCTGGATTATGCACAGAGCATTGCCCACTGTACCATCCAGGTGGAGGTGATTAAACCTAGGAGAGCAGAGCATGTGTAATGTGGGGGATGGAAGGGTAATTGGCATGTTCATGCAGTGGCTGTGCTTGGAGAAGAGGTTATCACTCGCTTGAGCCATGCTGCAGCTTCTGTCCAGGTGCCCACCTTTGGGCAGAAAGTAGAGCATGGAGGAAGAGGAGTCCTGCCCTGATGTTGCCTGGATTTGTTTCTGTGCCCAGAAACACAGTCATGCTCCCAGACTAGGAAGGATGTACACCCAACATGAATGTAATCTAGCTGAGGAAATTATGGTTGGAAACACGAGACAACACAGCCAAGATCAGGGTCATATCAAACAACAACAATTCTTTTCAGGCAAAGTACAAATAAATTTCCTATAACTAATCTGACATCCCAGGGTGACTTTCTTGCAGGACATAAGTCCAGGCTGCTGTCTGCAAATGTTCTGTGACTCCCCACTTCCTTCTCAGGCATAAAAAACTTTTCTGGGCCGTAACTGCTTAGCTGCATTGCCTCTGCACCCTGACACACTGCAAGGAGCCTGGGGGAAGGAATACCAGCAGGCGGGGAGTGGTAGCTGAGGAACTCAGGCTTTGTCTCAGTACCCCTGGAGAGGTAATTGCACCTTGCCATGCCTTGGTAAATAGTTGTCCCAATGGAAGAGAAGCCTTTGCCTTTGAACCAAGCCTTGTATTGCTAGTCAGTACACACCCAGTGGTGGCACAAAGCCATCTGATGAGACCCACAGCAAGGGAGAGAGCATGATCAGCAACCTCCAGAAAAAAGAGGCAGCAGGAATCAAAATCCTACGCTGGCTACCATGGAAGCTGGATTGTCAGATAAAAGTCGAACAGAAGCAATGGATGCAAAAACTGGGGAAGAAAAGGAACGTTAGCTATTTTTATTGTATCCCTGAGGGAGAGAGATGAGAACAAAGAATGCCAAAAGCATAAGAACAGCTGATAAAGGTTTACTCAGCTCAGAAAATCCTACTCTAACATTTCTTATTCTATGAAATATAAATTAAGCCATTAGAACTTGAGGGGGTTTTGATTTCTGAATATGTACAAATCTAAATACATTCTACTTGGTGTCTGAAAACCTTGAAATCCTGAGAAGACTTGAGATTATCCTAGCTACACAAATAGAGCATTGTAGGAAATGCCCTCTTTTATTACTTACTCTGTCCTAGGTAAAATACAACAAAGTTGCTCCTTGTATGAAGAGACCATACACTGCAGCCAAAATGTCTGGAATACATCTTTAGCTAAAAATGGTAAAAATTGAATTAGTGTGGTTTACACCAGCAGAGCATCTATGAATTTGAGACAAGTGTAACAGAGGAACAACATATTGCTAAATCAGTTTGCTCTTTTTGTTTTCAGTTAATTCCCCCAACACTGCCTGTGCATGCTCTAGGCATTTTTGCAAAGATTTGGTTTAAATTCACCATGTTGCTATGCACTTAACTTTGGGTTTATATCTTAGCTCAAAGAATTCACGTGTAGGGTTGTTGTTTTTGCCAGACATGAGTCCACAGAGGGATAAAAGGCATGGAAAGATTGGATAATAAGAACATTCAGAAAACAATCATAAATCCTCAGAAATATAATTGAATATGTTGTAATTATTAAATACAATTTATGCTTGATTCTTTCCTCCGTCTTCTCTATATAAGCCCACAGTACTGAAGAAGTATTAATACCCTTTGCTACTAGGTGGGCATAAGAAATAATATGGCTGGATCTCCTGGGTGCTCAGCACCTCCAGAGGAGGAACAAGACTTAAAGTAAGGCGTTTCAGAAAGCCAAATTCAAATTCCAGAGTCTAAATCTTTTGCTTAACATTTTTCACAGTGAGCCCACTGAGGAAAGGCAGGGCAGAATTTTGCTTTAGGATAAGAAGCCGCACAGGAAAGGAGAAAACGCCTGCTAGCAGCAGCCTGTGTGGTCTGGATGTGTCTATACTGCCTTTTGTACTGCACAAGGGTGCTCTGGCCGAGATCTGTGGTGGTGGAGCACAGAATCTGCTGCAGCAGATGTGACACAGAAGGTTAGTATCCATGCACATTTTCCTTGAGGATATCAGCCTAAAGGGGCATGAAATATGTTGATTCAGGTAATCCAACTAGCAATTTATGAATTCTGGCCGACACGTGGAAGTTGTTGCTTCGAGAAGGTTACTGCAGGGTGGGTTGGACTTGTCCTCTGCTGGCTGTGTGACCAGCAAGAAAAGAGAGGCAGCCTTCACAATTTGAGCCAGACAAGTCACCAGGCTATCTGAAGCCTGGGAAGACTAGCTGGCTTTAAACAGCATTACCAGCAAATTCATTTTTCCATGCTACTAGCTGCATGTGTGTGTGCATGTGTATTATTGACTCCAGATTTTAAGTGCCTCTAAAGATGTACCCAAAGGACTGAGCGTGCCCAGGAGTTGAAGGTAACATTGAACTTGAAGATGGCAATGAGAAAGGGCTACGCTGGCCTAGGGCAGGGAACTCGCACGCTGCAGAATTTCATCTAGCTGGAGAAGTAACCAAACACCAGTCTGTGCCCAGGAATGTGAAGGAGGGGAAAAAAAAGTGCCATAGGAAATGAAAAAGCAGTGAACAGGTTATGAGAAACCTAAGAAACTACAAGCTTAGCAGATTAGGATTCAGTGCAGTAGTATGGAAAGTGTCCATGTAGGAAGTTGGCCTCTTAAGCCTGTGGCATTTCCACATTTTCCCTTTAGGTGTCAGCCAAAATGGGTCTTGATGCTGATGGAGAGCTTTTGAATGGCACCCAGACCAAACAACAGGCGTGTTGCTGTAATGTCAGCAGCGGCTAATGCGTGGAGGTCTTGCTGAAAAGGAGAATGTAGAATTGGGTGACTCAGCCCGAGGGGAGGCAGCTCTAGAAGGACAGCCCTATCAAGGCATCTCTAAACTGAGATGTATGGTTCTGCTGTCACTGACCAAAGTTTTCATGTACAGCCTGCAAGGAAAAGAGTAGTCTGCTATTAACAATGACCATGAGGTTTTCCTATGATTAATCTTTATACTCTGGAGTCAGAGACAAGTTGTTGGCACAACTGCTGTAACCACTTTGTAACAAATCTTAGTGGGTCAAAACATAAACTTGGTCATGAGATCAAGTATTATTTATCAGATGGTACAACGTGTTACTCTCTAATGACTTGTTTAAAGAGATCAAAATCCAGTGTTATAAAATTATTTTATCTTGAATTTAGTAAGTCTTTACTAGATTCTGTATTTACAGAAGTAATTTTCTCAACAGAGAATGCATCTTGACTGCCTTCCTCCATTGTTTATTGCCCAATGGAGTAATTGAATGTGCTTCAAAAGAAAGTAGATAAAGAGATTTTGAAGAAAGGAAGAACAAAAAAAGCAAGACCTAACAGCTATTAATTATTTCCTCTTTATGTATGTAACACATCTGTTTTAGATGCACTTACTTGTACAGTTGTTATGGAAGCATCAAGCTGTTCACCAAGCCAATGCAAAGTGTCTAAAGCAGAACTAAGTGTAAACCCAAAAGAATTAATGTTTTTTAATCAGGGTTTTTTTTTTGGTTTTCGCATGTATATTCATCCCAGGAGAAAGCCCAAATGAAAACCAGAGGCCTGTTCCTGCCAGCTTTTGCTCAGCTCAACCACCCCATCAGTTAAAACAGAACAGTGGAAATATTGGAGAGTTACCCATGTGAGAAAAACTTTAGGAATATCAGCTACCGTGATTGCAATGCTGTCTTCAGTGCACTGTTGATTATATAAGGAAAATTGTTTGATTTCAAGACACATAGAGTTATTTTCAGTTTTATTATTATGTGTTTTTTTACCGGAAGCAGACTGGACCAGATTTTTTGCTACCTTGCAAGCAATATAAGCATCAACACTCGATTTAGCGATTTGCACCCAACTTGAACATGATGCCAATTTCCAGGTGAGAAAGCTGGTCAAAGATTTGGCTCTGGCTATTACATCACAATGTATTAATAGGTAGCTTCACTTTTAGGGATTGTCATTTTTTACACTTTTTGTGGAACATCAAGGTATTACTTGGAAACATTTGACTAGAATGGTGTGAGATGAGTTCTTTCAGAGGAAAAATCTGGTTTCCTGAACAGTGGGATAATTAGCATGCTATAAGAGACATCTAGATCAGTTCAGAACCCATGATGAAATAGAAGTAGGGCTCAGGAAATTTTGTTTTTTATTGTCCAGATACAAAGACTGGCCCACCAAAAGTACACTCCAAATGTTTGGCGACAGAACAACAGAATGGACAAGGTCTGAATGGACCACAATGGGTCTGACCCAACCTCCCTGCTCAAGCACATCCTAGAGCATGTTGCACAGGAATTGCATCCAGACTGTTCTTGAATATCTCCAGTGAGGGAGACGTCACAGCCTCTCTGGGCAATTTCTTCCAGTGCTCAATCACCTGAACAGTAAAGAAGGTTTTCCTCATATTCAGATGGAATTTCCTGTGCATCGGTTTCTGTCCATTGCCGCTCGCCTTATTATTTGGCACCACCAAATAGAGCCTGGCTCCATTCTCTTGACACCCTGCTTCCAGATACTCAGTCTTGGAAATCATCATTGCAGTGCAGGACATGAGAAAAGCCTGGCCCTTAGTTTTAAAAATTCTAGTTGAATGTTAATGGTGACATTTTCCAATGAAGTCAATAGTTCGTCCTTTTTTGTTTATTCCTAAGGGCCTCAACAGGAGGTTAGAGTAAGGTTAGAAAAACCAATGGAAGTTGTTTCCACCTTCAATATCTCTACTGAAGTTAAACAGTAAAAATACCTTTCCTTTTTGAGAAATTGTAACTAATTCACTGAGACATTATGTCTCAACAAAGAGCCAGCACACAATTGATAGTAATTATCATCATAGTCATGTTTACAGTAGTGACAGATTGCAGATTAATTAGACAACTTAGAGATGGAAGAGAGAACAAAAAAAAAAAATGTAGCTGAACCATGTTTAGTGTGGCAACAGCAATTTTTTCTTGGGTATTTGTTAATTTCACTTAGATGTCACCTGTACTATGTTTTTCGAAAGAGGGCTTGGGGCCACTCCTGTAGGGGACACTGCAGGTAAGAACAATGAAACCGGAGGAGAAAGATAGATCAGTCACCTGTAGGGAAGATCTCAGGTCACACAGCAGAGCCCCTCACATGGTGGAAGAAACCTGTGTTTAGGCATCAGAATCTCACACCTTCAGTGTTTTAGACTCAAGAAAAGCACCTCTAGTAAGGCAAATACCTTTTACAACGAAGCCACTCCCCAGGTTGATGGCAGAGACATTTAGTGGCTACCCATCCTCAGCCTTATACCATCTAAGCACACAAGGTGGTACGCCTCTGTTCAGAGACAGGATGAGTCTAGATGACCTAAGAAACCACCACATGATACGCAGTTGTTCACAAGAGGTGATAGCTTGTTCAGCTATCCTCACCCTTCTGCACAACACCAGTTGAAAGGAAAGGATCCGTCTCATTCACTAACATGAGAGTGTCACGTATGTACCTGAGCTTCATCTAGTGTTAATCCCTTCAATTCAAAGCTTTTTTCATAGTATGTGTTAAATTCCCGTAGAAATATTTCCATTGATCTTGGATTTTGCCTTTAGTACACTTAACTTCTGGGTCTGTAATAATCTGACACACTTTTTTTAACTCTGAGGAAAATCTTTCTTTTTGACTACAGCAACACTGATTGATTCTGTGCTTACAGATGGATTTTGTTTTATGGGCTTTTTTTTTCACTCGTGCTTCAGAAACGTATTGGTTGGTTGTATTCCCATAACTGAAATAAACTGGTGGCACAGGAGAAAACTGCCACATTTGCTGAAACACCACAGACAAATTGCTATTCCTCTAGCTAACCTTATTTTTTTTTATTTCCCAAGAAATGTGCTGCAGTTCTAAAGACAACAATTTCAAAGAAACTAAATACTCTGCCTTTATAAAGAAAAATGAGATAAAATGGGGGTGGGGAGAGAGTAGAAATATTTCTGGTTATTCTAAAAGTTTTTATTCTTTCCGAGTAAAACATTATTAAAAGAGCATGCAAAGTTCAGGGCTGTTGGGTTTTTCTAAAAGACATGCAGACTTAACTCATTATTCAGGTGAGTGGTCCAGAGAGGTCAGTAGGCCCATTCCAATGAGTGATGGTATTTAGAAAACTCTTGCAAGATGTAAAATTAAAACGCCAATTCTTTTAAGTTGCCTCATGCTGGCAGGTGCCCCTGCGTCTGCTGGGTCTTTAAGAATGGGCACAGGATTCCTTTCAGGCACTGACATTTTGGGTAAATAGGTTATTTTTTAAATGCCATAGCATACTGGCTGTGCTTTGAGATATGTTCATATGAATGAGGTAAAGAATGGGAAGGCTGAGTGTACACACAAGCCAAAGAAAGACAGTAGCTGTCTGACTTGAGCCCTGTTCATCTGGGGAAAAGGTCCTTACACTTTTGCTCTTTTCAGTTAAATTGCTTTGCCATTATCTGTATCTCTAATTTTCTTGCAGGCTTTCCCTGGGAACAGAGAAAGGAATGGACATATTAGAGGGATCAGACAGCTGTGAGTACAGAATCTATTGTGCAGTTAGAGTCAAGTTATTGAGGGTCTGGTCCTGGGGCATGCCCAGAATACACAGCCCTTACTAAAGTCAGGATTAGCAGCCCTCAGCATGTTACAGACACAGGCTATGGCAAAATAAGGAGTCATCCAGGCTGTTGCTAACATCAGAATTTCAAGACCTAAATCCATAAGAGATTTAACCTCCTAAATATATGGTTCCCAATTCACTTTGACACTTGTGTTTCCCAACAGATATTTATATTAATCCATATGCCTACATGTCCACCACTACACACACAACTATTGAGGACCTGTTTTGCTCTTTCTAAAATATCTTGACTTTGGAGCAAGACTTCCCTTAATACAATATCATCAAGTAAATTGATGTTTTCACAAACGTAGAAACTACACAATAGGGATAAGACTTGGTATAAGAAAGCTGGAATGCAGTTGCCAATGAAGCTGAAAAGCTTGTAATTAAATTGTTAAGTAGCCTATTTTGACCAGCATTCAGATGTGGTTCAGGTTCACTTCTGTGAGTGGTGAAGGGTCTTCTCAGCTTTTTAAAATATTTGATGCCCTCATTGGAATGGCAATACTGATTATGACCCAAAAATTTCTGAGGTTTGAGGATTACCTATGTTTTGTTCCACAGTTGGTGGGCTGTGGAGGCAAGGAGCAACGCTAATGCTATACTATAATGATTGTGATACTAACAGAATTGGTTATTCCAAATACAGATAAATTGTTTTCCTCCGCATATTTCTGGTGGTCAATTTAAAATCAGTGGACCAGTGTATTATGCTGACAAATTCACCAAAAGGTGTCAAATACCCAGAATGGTAATAGAATAATTAAACAGATTGAAGGGAACAAGGTACCAGTAACAGCAAAAACAGGTTTTCTAGAATGGCAAGGGAAAAAAACCCACTGTGAGGGTAAAAGCTCTAGTTCTGGTTGTACATATGTGTACGGCAGACCCTACTTTTCATTTTCGGAGTTACCAACAGGAAAAGTGCTGTAAACATGAGGTATAACTGTGTGTAGGCAGATTTATGTTTTAGCCAGCCCTTTAAAAATTCTGACAGGCGTTGGAGATAGAACTGACATTGAAGAGCCTCTACGTATAAGGTGTCAAGGCTTGTTTTATCAGCAGATGGGCAACTAAACAGTGTTGAGCCTTGAAGGCAATGCTGTCTTCAGATACTAAAGAGGAATTTGTCTTAGCTTGATTTATGAGGAGTACTGAATTATGGTATGTGGTCAGTGTGGATCTCATATAAAGCTAAAAAGGAGCCTTTCCTCCCTCTAGGAATCTCTCCTGCCTATTTCCAAACTAAGATACCAATCCTGGAGATTTTTTTGTTTCTTCCTGTTTCTTCCTCCCATCAGTTATTGTAATGTCAGGTGGTGTTCATTTCCTTGTGGTCCCTCTGACTTTTATCCTTTTGTCTGGATTTTGTAGTTAGCAGCAGAAGTAAACTAATACCTAATAATTTTTTAAGATAAATTCAGCAAAATGTTTATTGTTTCAAATCACACCTCTCACACTCTTTTCATATTATTCTTTTTACATCTATAAGTTCATTTTTTTTTCCTCCACTTTCCCATGTTTTGATATTCTCTTCCCCTTCTTTGTTGCACAGTCCTTGCCCAAGTTCCCATACCCTGAACCTTCTCTGTTTTCATTCCTAGATGTCTCTCTCTCCTTCCTGTTTTTTCCAATTTCCTTACCCCCTTAAATTCTCTTTTCACAACCTTTGTCTGGCTATGGCTGTCACAGTATGGGAGGAAACTGGTGCTTGACCTATTGCTCTTCAGGCTCTCACACACTCAGCCATGGACTCTCTGGGGTCACCAGGCTTTCATCTGCTGGGAAGAGCAGAGAAACAGAGAGACACATCCCACCAGCACAGCACATCAGTATTTGCTAATACAGGAAAGTACTCTCTGGGAATGGACAACATGGAGCTGTTCTTTCAGTGGCTGGCTACTAATAAGGAATGACGGTCACTTTCAGTTCTAGAGTGAAGGATGTTTTGAAGGATAAATTTTCCTTTGCCACCCTGTTTCTCATAGTGCCGACTTCACTGGGTCATGGAGATGACTGGTCTAATAAGTCAAAAATGCGGCTATTTAAACTTCAAGATTGTCCTCCTGACATTATTGTTAAAGAAAAATATACCACTCTAAGGTCTTTTTGGATTGATTCTTTTTCTAAACATGTCAAATTACTACATTGGGTTTTAAGATAGCATTGATTTGAGCAAGCAAACAGATGCAGAAATATTAGTGAAGGTGCAATTAGTGTGCTTTTCCCCCTTTTTCAAGGCTGAGTTAAGATACTTCAGCGAGAGTAAGTTTTTCCATTGATAACCAAACACTGCCTTAGAGAGTATGGTCTCTTATCACATTCATCCCACCCTACTTCAACAGAGATGTTTGGGGGTTTTTAATACAATTCATTTCACAGCAGATGCATTTTTACAGATGAATACAGACTTATATCCAAAGTAGGACATTTCCTGGTCAAATTTGCAAAGCTGTGACAAAAATTGCCCTGAATCACTTAATTAGACCCCATCTGTGAAATGTTTATGCATGCAATTGCCTTCTAACAATGTATTCTCTTTTTCCACTCCTGCCTCTGACTGAATTTTGTGTATCAGTTTGTTTGTAGATACAAAAAGTAAGGTCTTCCCATCACTTGAAATGAAACAGATCAATTTATCCTTCACTACTGTAATTATGTGACAATAATCACTTTGCCCCACTGGTGACCTCCACCTTAGTTCCCAGGATGAGCTGTGATTTGGTTTCTTTGCCAACTGAGATCCTCATTCATCTCAAGAGGTTACTCTAAGCACTGTCTGCAGGGGGATTGCTGTATTGCTTTTGTTTGCAGGCTGGACTGAAGCAGCAACTGTCTGTAGTATTCACCTAGGGCACTATTAAAGATGAAAATAAGAGTTCAAGTAAATGGGAGGACAAGCCTCTCTAAAATTTACATTTTCACAGTGAAATATCATGTCATTGCAATGAAGGGAGTAGTTATGGAATGACAGTGAAATTTATCAGGAGTGTGTGGAATAGACCATTAACCAGTGCAATTAATTGTGGATAATAGACTTGCCAGAAAATGGATTTCAAATTGTTGAATTTTGACATTGACAGAGAATTTATGTATACACATACATCTGAAGTGAAAGCTCGTATAAACCTTCTCCTCGCCCCAGTTACCCCTCTGGTAAAATCAAGAAATATTTAAATGTATGGTACTTTCCATAAATGAGGATGTTTTGAGCACGTAAAGGGTTGCCTTGGATATGTAAAGGCTCTGTATTTATTTTCAGTATTTCCCCTTGAGTTACTGCTTTTCCCTTTTTATCATTGCGGTAATGTTTTCACTGCTTCGCCAACCACCTCCGTTTGAAATGTTTTCAATAGTCCCTTGCAATATCATTTCCACAGCATGTATTATTTATTTAGATGTTGCTAATAGTACAATATTTCAACTGTCAAGAAACCTGATGTCTAGGCTTTCTCACTTCTTTGGTTTGAATGACAAATAAGTTACACTTTCTGAGTATATTTCTTAATGATAAATAGTAACTATCTCCATAGTTTTGTAGACCTAACACAGAGGAAGAACTAAGCTTTCCGAAGGAACAAATTCTTTCTGAGTTGTACAAAGGGTGTCATGTAGGTATTTTTCAGGTCTGCCATTCAAGAATTTCTAGTTTCGAAGTAATAGGGGTATATGACTTACTGTTCAAAAGCAAATTTTGAAAGTCTCAAACTTGACTGGGAAGCACTTATATTTCCATTTCCTCTTGTCCTTCGGAGCAATGACTTTCAATGGCTCTTGTCCAGTGAAGAGCCAAGCAAAACCAAAATTAAACATCCCAACAACTTCTGTAGAGTCAAGTCTTAGCTGGAATTGTAAATGAATCAATCAAATAAAACTATGGAAAGATCTGTTCCACTTTCATGGAAGAAATTTTTGTAGGTCTAGTCTTTCCCTCGTAGTCTACCACTGTTGCAGAAGACTTTACCTCTACAGAAACCAAAGCAATCATACTGTTGAAGTTATTCATGTAAGTAGTATCTGTTTTCTCTATAAACCTCAATTTTTTATTTTAATTCTGTAAACATAAGGAGCATCAAGGCTTCTCACTGGCAACATATCTCCTGCCAATCATTGTACAGACCACTGTATTCTGGATTCCCATTCCAAATTAAGTGCACAAGTACCCCAGAGAAAGAAAAATACAGTCCTAAACAAGAGTCCATTCTTCAACTATATTTCAAAATGTTCCAATATAACTCTTGGAAAAACTAGTACAGGACAGTCTGCAAACGTATCACATTGCTCCTGATTTGTTTCCAAAGTAGATGACTTCTCCAGGGTGTAGTATAAGTGTCCTCTGTTGACTTGGGATCTTAAGGAACTCATCTAATCAAGAGGTCATGAAAACCTCCAAACTGAGCAAGCCAGAGAATCCACTCTCCAGTGGCTCTTAATTTATTGTACAATAAAAGAAAACAAGAGAGTCCTGTTATGGATGACACAGTTGCAAGTGTTCAATAGTTCTCATGGGAATTTTACTTAAGCTTGTCTAGACATAAACACTATATTCCAGGATGATTTTCTTGCTGTAAAAATACCAGAGAACTTCAAAGCAAAACTTATCTGCTGACACATTAAAAGACCAGAAAATGACTGCACGGTACCATAGCTCATTCTAATTAAATTGACTCAGATTTTTAAAATTCTCTTGACAGATTGTGCCAGCTCTTGTTCCTTGTCATCATTTAAGTTAAGTATACTCAATAAATGTATCTTCCTTCATAAGAAATAACACCAACAGTTTGTTACTTTTTTTGAAATAGCAATTTTTTTCTCTCAAAATTTCCATTTAAGGTGGAAGGCTGAATTATAGATATATACCTCAGGCTGTGTTTCTTACTACGAGCCTGTATAATTACGTTGTGACTCCTCTGGAATCTCTTTCTAGAAATTAATGCATTTAAGCTTAGATCACAGGGGATCTGGCAAAAAAAATATGATCTTGAACATGTATATGAAATTATGACTTTATACATATATATGCCATACTTATACAGAGAGAGAGAGAGAAAAAGAAGGAGAATTCAAAGAAAATTCTGTGTAAGTTTATATGTATTATATGTGTTTATGCCTGTTGCATGTAGAGAGAGAGAAATGGGATTTGGATGACTAAAATGATAGGATGATTAAAATAGCAAATAGGACATTTGAATATTTTCTATGTTAATGGAAGTGCTTTCTCTTGTTCACTTTACGGGTTACTTGAGTTAATGTTTCAATGAAAAAGATATGCAAAAAAAAAAAAAAACCAACCTGGATAGAAAGTGGTGCTGGACAGAAGATAAAATTTAAAGACATACTCTTCATTGTGGCAGCTTCATTGCTTTACATGAAAATAAAAAATTGCCAATAACATCCTGTTCTGAAACTATGGTGATGTAAGCAGTGTTTCTTGAGATTTTCAATGCCACCTTTGAGAATTTGCATGAATGAAATAAATTAGATGTTGTACAAAAATGCTACCAACGCTTTCCCAGAAGGAAGTACATTACAGCTGAAACGTGTCAGTCTTTTATTTCCAGCAATAATATTGAACATTAGGTAAGATATGTTTCTCACCATAAACCTTCCCCCACATATGTTCAGTTAAGGACTGGGCAATCTCTTTGAACAGCAGTTGTGGGTTTGTACCACCGTCATTTACTATTCAAATAGCTTTATTTTCAACGTTAGTAAAAACATGATATCTTTTCTGTGCATAATATTATTCTTAAATAAATTAATTCTGATTTTGGTGTTGGTTAGAAACAAGCCAGAGACACTGTTGGTGACGTAGTCACCTAAAAGATATGATCATGCTCTGTAAATGCAGGGAAATTCTGTGTATTACTACCAAATCAAATAAATTGCAGCAGAAAAGCTCGTATGGACATTCTGCAAATTATCCTTGGGTGACGAGAATATGCCTGTCCTATCAGCCAATACAGTTTGGTCACTTGGGAACTGTGATTTAAGTTGCAAAGAGATGAGGGAATTGACATTAGTTATTTTTTAAGGCATAACTGTAGTTCATATATTTCTCCAAGACAGTAATGTTTTTTCAGTTCCCTTTTCCCCCAAAGGTTTTGATTGCAGCAAAAATAGCTGCAATTTCTCATAGCTCTTATGGCTGAAGGAAATACGACAGACTAGCTTCCCTGTCATGATTTGTCTTGATGCTTTCTATATAACCTTTCCATCCAATGTTTTGAAGTTGCCTTACAATCCAATAAAACTAACCCCTACTTACCGATTAGAGCTTAAAAGACAAATGCTTAAAAGAATGTTTGAATACTTGCAGTTCCTATGGGGCCAAAATAAGAGCATGCAAGTTTCATTTTTCAGGCCCTGATTTCAAAATTATGATAAATAAAATCATTGCTGCCAATCCCAAACTATTGGCCTACGAAATAGGAGTTATGTTTAGAGTAGCGCGTTGTATGTGTATGCATTTGTGTACACAAAACCCTACTAATTGCTAAATGTGGAATCTTCACATTCCCAGATAATCTTTCCAGGCTGAGCTGAAAAAGCACAGTAATTCTTGTGGGACTAATTCTGAGTTAAGCACGACAAATATATTCTGTTGCATTTCTTTCTGCCATCTCACGCCAATTTCCGCCATATATTTAAAAATAGTTTTTGAAGTCATTGCAGCAATAAAGCCCAAATCAAACCGTACATTAATTTCTAAGAAAGAAGAGGCTTTTTTTTTATCTTTCGTTGTCCCAGGCAGGCAGCAATCCTCTCTTACCTGCAGCCTAATCTACCTAGGCACACACTCAAGACCCATTGCACAAAAGTGCTACTCTCTGACACCATCCGCTTTGAACTTCTCCTTACCATGGCAGTCAATATGTGAACACATTAAAGACTTCTCTTCTTTTGATATGTGAGCATTACCTTGGGATATGCTGGTCGCATTTTCTCTCAGTAGATAATGATTTCCCATCTTCTGCCTTATTCCAAGTTGGGATTTGTAGGGAAGGGAAAGGCTTGTCCTATTGCCTTTAAAACACAGTTTTCTGGGGCTTGTGATGTGTCTTTCATCAAAAGGGAAATATGACAAACCTATTGAATATCATCTAAAATCTCTCTCCTGTCTTTCAAGGACCTCCAACCCACACAGCCTCTCTTAATGTGAAATGCACGTGCTGTTCTCAAGCTCATTTTCAGGACTCTTTTGACACTTATTTTTCTGCAGTCTTTCTATTCCATCATGAAATAATACTTTATCATTTGCAGGAGACTGTGAAAATGAGTACTCAAGTGTTACGATCTTCCAGATAGCCAAAATCTTATGGCAATTCAAGACATAATTCAAGGTAGTACTGGAGGGAACAAGAAAGCAGCCATTCACAGCAGAAGTCCCAAGTGACTCTTCCAACCTGAATCAATTCACTTCCTCCAAGGGCTATGTGTGGAATTTGGTGCTATGACAAGAGGTTGCCAGACCCTGCAAGCCCAAGCACACCTCAGTATAAGAGACATGGTTGAGTACTTTTCTATAACAACCCCGAAGAAATTGTCATGACCACCTGCCCAGCATTGCAGGAGCTCTATGACACTGTGAACTATTTCTCCTTGTCAAGCTATGAACTCTTTAAACTGACATTTAAATTGCATTCAGGAACAATTTCTCCTATGTCTAATCAGACAGGGTTTTGAAGAGGTGTCTGTTGGAAAGGCCCGCACTGACCTCCTATAAAAGTCAAACCCATTCTCGGGGCTTGGTGCCACTTTTCACAGTAAAGAGAGAAGAAGCACAAGCCTATAGAGGAGATGTCGGCTGAAATGCAGCCAAGAGATTTCAGAGAATCTCCTGTAAAATACAGTACCCCAGAGCAAGCACAGTATTTGCCCCTGCCTAGGGTTAGCCTGACTTCTCTTAGACAGGCTCTGGAGTGCAAACGGTAATAAATGTCTTTAGAAGCCTAAAAGGGTACTTTAAGAATGAGAAAAGGAGAACTGCCATACTGGATTCCCTAACTACTGCTACCTTCAATTATTTTACCTCTCATCTCTCAGCTGTATTAGTCAACTAATCTATTGGGAAAAATATTGGATGACTGTGAGGTCTTGTTGGCATCCTCATTGTTTTGTTGTGACTCTGTTACTGTTTTTCTAGAAGACTGCAGGAGGAAAAAAATTGTGAGGAGCTATTGGCCTTCTTGTTCCTTGAAAAGTTTCTTTTCTTCAGTCTGCATATTTTGCAACCATGGAGGAGAGAAGAAGTAAGGCCTGTGTTTCTGTTCTCTTCTGTAGCAGTACAGTTGCGGCACCTCATATGTTTTCCTGCTGAGAAAATATGCTGCTGTTCTTCATGGAAAGACCAAAGATTTATCTGTCTTGGCTTTGAAACGTGCACATCAATTCCAGCTCATGGCTTCAATAGCTACATCAGTTAGAAGCCTTTGAAAATGGTCAGCTGGAGGCAGCAGATATTCCCAGGTTCAATCAGACAGGAGCCAATCACAGGCATTTTGGGTCTTTAAAGTCAATGTGACTTCCTCAGTCTACGCTGTGCCACTAAACCATTTCATTTATGAATTAGACATAGATGATCCTGCCCAGCTCCGCACTATCTATGCTTTTAGTCCACTGAGAAATCAGGTGTCTCACATTAAAATAGAAGTTAACTCGTAGATAGACACTGTCTATGGTGCAATGTCAGTGCTGCCACTTAATTCTGCTCAAATTATGCCTTTTAAAAAGAGAACAGAAACAATTTACCTAGCAAAAATCAAGTTCTGCACAGAAGACTCCATTGTCTCCATTCCCGTTTTTATGTCAATGATTTGATAATCGGTCTTTTTTGTTATAAAACACTTTCTCATGCAAAAATGTACAATCAATCATTTCTGTTTCCATTGCACGATGACATTTATTGGTACCTTTTATATGCAGTTTCCATGAATAGTGTTAGAGCCAGATGAAGGGAAGAGCTGACTTGAACTTCTAGCTCACTAATTCTTCACAGATTAGCGCTGTCAGCACTGATGGATGAAGGGAGAGATCTATCAGAATGGATGTGAGGGGTTTCACTCCTGCTTTGTAAATCATGCAGGAAATCCCAGTGTAAACTAAGCCTCTGCCTCTCACAAAAGTTAAAACATCACAAGCAGAGGAGTAACCCCCCAGTTAAATTGGCTTTTTGTTGCTGCTGATCAAATTTCGTATAATCCTTCCCACTTGTTTTGTCTAGCGCTGCATTAGTGATGAAAGGCCTTCAGATTTATTAAAAGAATATAAAAGCAGAACAGAACAAATTAAAACAGCCCAGAAACTCATGAGCAGGAAAAAGTGCATAATGCTTTTCTGTGTGATCCTGTTGATGATAACAATTCCCATAGAAGTCATGTGGGTGCAGAGCTATGCAACAGTCTCTAGGAGTGATCCCATTTTTTTCAACTGGGCACCAACTGAGCAGCGGTATAATGCACTTTGAAATATTTTTCCAAGGAAAAATTATCTCTTTTCTTTCTCACTAAGGTAAAGCAAAAGTTTAATTTCGTGTCTTTGGTATAGAGACAAGAGCAACTGGAGCGCTCACTGGGGGTCTGTGGAGTAGGAATGTGTAATTTTTTTTTTTTTTTTTTTAATGTAAGTATTCCCTCTTAACTCTCATGGCTGCAGACCTGCCTTCTTACAGGTTTTCCCCTTGATATTACTTCAGGGTGGGCCTTTTATCTTAAGCAGGGACACAGAGGTCCAGCCTTTAAATGAAAGCTGACAGATGTATTTTTTGAGACTCCCTCCTATAGCTTTATAACTTTTACCTTATATAGGATGTATTTTCATCTTCTGAGAGTTTTTCTTGTTCTCATTCCTGAGACCATAATGTGGTCACCTACAAAGAAGCATCTGGGTCAGGCTGAATTCCAGGAACAATATTTCATTAAAAAACAGAACATATTAAAAAAATATCCATGAATTCTCTTCATCCATTAGAGGAAATCACAAGGACTCATGTCTCTCATTCAGTAGATCCTAACCACTGCCAGACACATCCCGTTTTTGCTTTTAAGAAACTATCAAATGCTGATTGATGGTATTTATGGACTGTAGTTTCAGTAATTTCTAGTGAGATTGAAAGAAGAAGGCAAAGAAGAGGTAACAGAAAGATCTTGGTTATTTAAGCCAACCAGGGAAGGCTTGAAGGAGAGATAATTTCCTCTGTGAATAATATCTGAGTAAATAAGGGAACAAAGATCACTGAATAAGTTTCCCCTTGGGAAGAAGAAAAGCTCTTTAAGCACAATAACTGGCTCTGAATAAATTTAGACTGGAAATAGTACATCTCCTACCACTAGGTCAGTGCTGCTCTAGAACAAGCTTCCAGCTGGAGCTGAAGGAGTAAATGAGATGAGTAATTCATGGGACAGAGCTAGATGATTACTTTATGAGGGCATTATCTACTGCATGGCCAGTGCTGACTCAGTGTTGACGTTAAAAAGGGCCCTTCCAGTCCCATGTTCTTAGGAGCAGTGCCCTAAAATGGGAACTGTCTCTATCCAAAAGGACACTTCTCATTTAGTACTTTTAGGTCAGAACATTCAGTACAAGAGTGCAAATGTTAAGTCTAAAACTCTCAGGTTAAAATAAGAAAAGAGGTGGGCTGCATTTTCTCTTAACAAACTTAATTTTGTGACAGAGAATTATTACTGCTTTTGATGGAATCCCTCTTTGTCTGAGGATGTATGATTGAAAAAAAAAATCGATATTAAATCTTATTAGAGCTTTATTATTGTCCTAAAAGAAGTCTGAAAAGGCGACAATGGGAGAAGTAACATCTAAGTTCACCCATTTTTAATAGTTGTCTCCCTTTACAACCTTCCTGAATGACTTTTTGAGTATTTCTTGCTTAGACTTCTCCTAATTTCCCCTTGAAAATTTGAGGACATGTGGCTGCATTAATTTTTCAAATATAATGGGTCCTGTATTGTGTGCTTGTGGTTCATGCTACAAAGAGGGAAAGGGGAAGGAAATTTCAGAATTTCTTATGACTCTGTGCACTATTATGTCTTTCTTGATGATCCATTGATATGGTTTGCTACTTGTTGAATGGTTTATTAAATGCCTTTCAGCCCATGTTGTATAGGCACATCACTCATTACAGACACTTCAGGTGCCATCAGCTCTACAAAGAGGGTCTGAGTAATGAAGACCTTTCTTCTTCTGGTGTGAATGCAGAGAAAGGGAAATCATCATTCAGGCCCTTTTTCCAGCAAGAGGTTGGCTCTTGACTTGCTTGTTATCGTGGTTACTGGCAGCCCTTATACAAGAAGCATATATTACTTAGCTTTGTCTTGCAGTATGGGTTTCTATGGCTGTGGTTAAACTGTGAGGCAAAAAGCTCTCTGGGCATAAGGAGATCTGTCCCAATGTCACAGTCGGCCTCTCACAAAGAGAGTTAATCACAGAATAGTTAAGGTTGGAAAATAACTCTAACATCATTGTTTCCAACCATTAACCCAGCACCGCCATATTCACCCTTAAACCAAGTCCCTAGGTCACATTCACATGCCTTTTGAACACTTTCAGAGATGGTGATTCCACCACTTCCTTGGGCAGCCTGTTCCAATGTCTGACTACACTATAAGTAAGGAAATTTTTCCTAACAGCCAATCCAAATATCGCCTGGCATACCTTGAGGCCATTTCCTCTTGTCTGGTTAATAGGGCACATCACAGTTCTTCAAAGCTGTTTTTCCTTGTAAAAAACACAGGGATGGTACATACTGAATTCCCCCAGCGTCAGTGAGGGCTGGGACCAAGATGTGCAGCCTCAGCACACAGGCTAAAGGCAACAGAACAGTTAGTGTAGACACAACCAGTATCACCATGGAGATCTCACAGTCGTTTCCATGACATTTACTGGTATTTTCAATTCTTCATGAGTAGTGAACAGAAATGAAAAAGACAGGCATTCTACTTTGCAGAAAGAGAAAAAGAAAACACGCAGAACACTTTAAATTCACTATTTAAGAGATTACTTTCAAATCTTTATATTGGCTGTAAAATAGTTTTTTGTCAAGCAGTGAATCTATTCTATTATGCATTTTTACATCATGTTTTACTGTCCTGTGTCTACACCCAATAATAATTACTAGCAGGAGTTTTGTTCAGGCTTTAGTTAGATACTAAATAGATGAAACTGTATTTAAACATAAAAAAAAATCTGGTTTACTGTGAAGAGTGATCAAACACTGGAGCGTATTTCCCAGAGTGGAGCTGCCCAGTGGAGCAGCCATCCCTGGAAACGTTCAGATCCTGACTGTAGATAACCCTGAGTAACTGGCTCTAGTTAGATCTTTCATCAGGGGATTGAACTAGAAGATCTCCAGAAGTGCCTTCCGGCCCCAGAAATTCTATGATTGTGTGTTATCAAAGCAGATACATAAGAAGATATACCACCAAACACTAACCTACAAAGTACTAGGATTTCTTTTTGCTTATATGAGTAGGAATTGAACAAGATCATGGGTGGGTTGCAGCCCTGACTGGAAGTCTGAGATGTGGTTTGTTATAAATGCGGTGTTAATAAAACCTGTTGGGGTGCGTTCCCCCCGCCACCTTCTTGTTCCCATACCCCCCCTGTCCCCGCCATGCAGGGACGGTGTCCCCGCCCCTGCTCACCGGTATATATTGTGTTGCCGAGCCCAGCTCGGGACTCTTTGTCCCCTGTTCCCCTGGGTCCCTGGAACCTCCGCTCCTCAGAATAAACCTGCCTGAAGAGCAACTCCTGCCTCTTTNTAGATGAAACTGTATTTAAACATAAAAAAAAATCTGGTTTACTGTGAAGAGTGATCAAACACTGGAGCGTATTTCCCAGAGTGGAGCTGCCCAGTGGAGCAGCCATCCCTGGAAACGTTCAGATCCTGACTGTAGATAACCCTGAGTAACTGGCTCTAGTTAGATCTTTCATCAGGGGATTGAACTAGAAGATCTCCAGAAGTGCCTTCCGGCCCCAGAAATTCTATGATTGTGTGTTATCAAAGCAGATACATAAGAAGATATACCACCAAACACTAACCTACAAAGTACTAGGATTTCTTTTTGCTTATATGAGTAGGAATTGAACAAGATCATGGGTGGGTTGCAGCCCTGACTGGAAGTCTGAGATGTGCTTTGTTATAAATGCGGCATTAGTAAAACCTCATTTTCCATGAGATCTATTTTTATTTTTAATAACTAAGGGGCACTTCCCACCCTTTATATTGAACTGCACACATTCTCCTTTATTGATATTCTCCACATTTTTTGTGACACCAGTATATACCAATAAATAGCATTCTCTATGGCTTTTATCACTTAGATAAAAGGGAAAGGATTTTGTTTCTTAGAGGAGAAACAAGTGCAAGTGAGAGAGGTATATCACACATAATACGTTGATTTTGTAAAATAATTAATAGAAGACGCAGAGTGTATATTTTTGGCAATGTATCAGTATCAGAATTTACATTTTCCCATCCCCTTTCTTTCTCAGTGGATTTTCAATTGCAGAAAAAGCAAAAAACCAGTTCAACCTTCTTGAATAAATAGCTAATCAAAACTTAGTCTTAAAAGAAATATTGATTTGCTGAATTTTTTTCTGCCAAAGAGCTGAATTGTAGGGCATCCGTTGTTCTACTCTCTGCTACCTAAGAATGAAAAGTCTTTTATTGTTTACTGGTCTGATCTTTGAAATGGTTCACAAAATATGTTTGATAAATAATGATCGCTTCTGGGGGAAAAAAAGTTAGATTTGGTTCATTGCTAGTTTTAAAATCACAGTGTGTTAGAATAAGGCTGAGATAATTGCTTTGTCGGAGTAGTTTCCTTCTCTTTTGGAGCTCTCCTAGGGTATTTTAGCTGGTATTAAATTGTTCTTTTTAGAATTCATAGCAAATTTCAAAGATATTTAAATCAAACCCGGATAATGGCTATTAACTCTGTTTCACACCATTCAAACATTGTAATAACTGATATTGAGCAGGTCTGGCACAGGTGGAACATGGATTTGAGAGATATCTGAGCTTTTACAACTCCTATTGAAAATCTGTGAATTTTTGATAGGCTGTTCAAGGTCAAAGAATGTGCAAAAAGTTGTGAATGCATTTTAAGTTCTTATATTAATAACTGTGACATTAAAACCCAACAGCAGTAAAATGTTTTCATATAGACAGATTAATTTGCAGAAATTCTTATGAGTACTGAGATGTTCTGGACGGTACAAGAAGGCTCTGCACATGCTCAAACGTGTCCGGAGAAGTGCAACAAGGCTGGTGAAGGGTCTGGAGCACAAGTCCTGTGAGGAGTGACTGAGGGATCTTGGGTTGTTCAGCCTGGAGAGGAGGAGGCTCAGGGGGACCTTTTCACTCTCTACAACCCCCTGAAAGGAGGCTGTAGCCAGGTGGGGGTCAGGCTCTTCCTCCAGGTAACAAGTGACAGGACAAGAGGACACAGACTTAAGCTGTGCCAATAGAGGATTAGGCTGGACATTAGGAAGAAATTCTTCACAGACTGATTGGGCATCGGAATGGGTTGCCCAGATAGGTGGTGGAGTCTCCCCTGGAGGTGTTTAAAACAAGACTGGATGTGGCACTGAGTGCCATGGTCAGTTGACAAGGGGGTGTTAGGTCATAGGTTGGACTCAATGATCTCAGAGGTCTTTTCCAGTCTGGGTAATTCTGTGATTCTGTGATAGATATTATCATGGCTTGTTATTTCTTCATATATTTTCTAGACTTAGAAATATTTCCAAGTTTCTGGTACACCACCACACTGCATTGCATGCCATGCCACTTGACTCTGGCCAAGAATATACTGTACATTACCATAGCAACTGTAAATTAAAAAGAAGATACTTTGCATATGACTTCAACTGCATTATGTTAGTGCTCTGTCAATATCTTAAATTTCTCTTGTTTTACTCAGTGACAGATTCACTGTCTGCACTGTGTATTTCATGGTGTAAGGGCAGAGTCAGGCCCTATGAATTTAAGTTCCAATTAGGGTGTTTTCGAGATATGGTGGTTACAACTCAGAAGTTTTGATAGACTAGGAAATTTAGATAGAAACCCAAATTGTTTCTTAAACCATCTTAATCTTTCAAGTCTATGAAACCAGACTGGAAAGTTTTCAGGGTACAATGTGATTTGTAAAATTTGCCTAATTTCTGCCTCTTCTTACACATTCTGCTCACATTTCCTCAGCCATTAAATACCTACTCAAAATCACTGGAATGGCAAAGGTATATGGAAGGAATGATCTAAAGACACAGACTTGATCTGCATTCGGAAATTCCAAGAAGTGATGTTCAATTTTTTTTTTACTTGACATTTTTAAATTTTCTGGTGGACTCTGTTCTAGGCTGTACAAGGCTTTTCTCCTCTAAAGAACAGAGTGATTAGACATCAGTGGTTTGTAGTGTGATGGGGCAGCTATAAAAATGACTGAATGGAGGATTGAAAGATACCACTGTGTTTATCTACATCTTTTGACTAGAAGAAGCCAAAGAAGAATGTAGCTCAGGGAAAAAAAAGTGAGGGGCTCTCCTCATTGCTTCACACATAAATATCATTCTGAGAACCCAAATTTAGTCATGCCCTGAATTTCCTGCTTTTGAAAATACACACACCAGCAGCTCACAGAGGATTTGCTAAAACTCCAGATTTTGCATACATACAAATATTCTCCCCTTAGAAAGTGCCAAATGCACTCTGTGTCAAAGGCTCCCTCTGATACATCTGCACAGAACTGTGGTATTACTGTCTTTCCAAGCCTATTGGCCACAGCCAAAATTAACTAAAAACACATCTGTCAGAGAGTTCCCCAAAGAACAAAAAAACACACCAAAACATTAGCCCTATATGTTGTCCAGCAATTCAAAAGCTCAAAGAATGAAATAGTACTTTGAATGGTGATTGGAATAGATACGTGTAGAGATCTAGGAAGTGGGCCAACTTTCATTCTAATTATTTCTTCATTGATATAATTAACCACAGATATAGATATAGATATAGATTATAGATATAGATATAGATATAGATATAGATATAGATATAGATATAGATATAGATATAGATAGATATAGATAGACAGATATATTATATCTATATCTAGATATACATAGATATAGATTAGATATAGATATAGATGATATAAATATATATATATACACTTGGGACTTTTTTTTGGTAAATAAGTCAAGTGGTATAGTACCAGCTGCACCTTACTTACCTTCACAAAGGTAAGTAAATTTCACACTCGCTAAATGAAACTTGTAGCCTCTTGTAAACAGTTTTGTGTGAAATATGAATCATGTCACCAATAATTTTTTTAGGGAATAATGTGGAACCTGCACTGTCTTTGCATGCAGAGTCTGATACTATGTATCACTACACCTCTTCTAGGAAAAAAGCTTATTACCTCCTATTACAGCCATTATTAATGTAATATGAAAATAATAACAGGTTAGCTGTTACAGCCATTTTAAAAGTACCTGTTAAAAGGCAGAAGAAGCATCTTCTACTTACTTGCTAGTTTCTGATAAAGTGTTACTAAATACCTAAAACTAAACTATTGAAAGTAAAAATTCTAGTGCTCTGCACTACAAGCTCATCTCTCTGAGTGATTATCTAGTGATTTCAATCTCTGTTTCATCAACTGAAAGAGCCACACAGGGCTCCCTGAATACCAACTCCTTGCAAATTATCCTGTTCCATAGCAGGTGACAAGAGAAATAAAAACTCAGTCCGCTTTGTCTCATCTTTAATATCCCAATCAGATCATTTTCTTTTTTATATATATATCGCTGCAGAGTGCCAGTAGGAGAATATTCTGATGTCAGCAAATGCGTCCTTAATGGGGATCTGATAAGCATTCTATCTGTATTCGATTTTTACGTAAATGGTGCCATTTTTCAAGTGCCAAACAGTGCACTCTATTTAATTGGGATGTGCTTAATCAGAAAAATCATTTAATGGGACATTGTTTGGGGATCCCGTTTAAGCGCAGTGATAATTAAAAGCAATGAGTGCTGATTAATGGTGGCAGTAATTCTGCACATCAGGACACTCTCTGATTATTTGGTCTTGGTGATGCCTTTTGTGTCTCACTCTCCTGGCAAGTCACTCAGCTTTCTCCTCTAAGAACTGACTTCAGTCTCTGCAGCAGAAACAGAAGTATCAGTAACCAGCTCACTCCTGCCTGTTCCCAGTACTCAAGGGTTCCCTACAAATAATGTTTCTGATTTGTCACTTAACACCGTAATAATGATTCCGAGGTTGTTTGAAAAAGCATTCTTGCTAAAGGACACTTGTTTTTACCTCTTGCTGATTAGTGGTGGTCTGAAATTGTAAGGTTTATTGGGAAAATAAATTACTTTCATTGGGAAAAATTGTATCTCCTGCAATAGAGAGGATACTGAAATTTGACATTTACAGCCTTAAATGCTGTGGCTTAAAAACAGACAAAACTGAGACACACACATCCAACCATTTAATAAAAGGTAGCACTCCCCCCTGCAAATCCTTCATCACTTTTTGCTTAGCTGGGGTCTGCATGGGAAAGAACAAACTGCAGAAACACAGGACAGCTGGGCTGAGTTTCCCTTTGTTCTGTGATAGTCTAAGTGGTCACCAGTAATCACTCTAGTATTTTCCAACACAGCAAAGCTGCCCCAGACAGCACTAAAGGCTACCTGAAAAGTTCTCCATGTGCACACCGAAATACAGGTGTAGGACAGCATTGAGCAACTGTGTTTCGCTATCTCAGTCACGTCTGGGTGTGCAAAGCAGGTTCATGCCAAAACCTACTCGTCTGTTGGGTTGCAATGCATTCCTCACATTATCAGCTGAAAGACTAATATTTTTATTTGTCAATGGCAAATAAAGATTGTGAAGGAGATGCAGGGCTGAATGTTATGTAGTGAGGTGGTTGACCGAGGCCAGCCAGCTGTAGAGGAGTGAGGACCCAGGCGTCACCGCATATCTCAGTCTGGGGTTCGAAAGAAGTGTCCCAGAAAATCTGCACTTAGTCCTGCATTGCAATACTTTCTTCAGATATCCAATAAATCAACAGTAACCAGCTCAAGACTATGGGCTTCGGCGAAGATGCCAGAAATAATTTATTGGCTTTACAGATCTTATTCCTGCCTACCCCTTCTTCCCTCCCGGAAGACAACTAATATGAGCCTGCTCGCCCTATTTTAGTGAGCCTTTAAGCATGGTAGCAAAAAGTCATCAAGCTTCAAGAATTAAGTTCTGAAAAATCCAAGATGCAGATTCCTGAGAGAGAGAGAGAGAATAAAAACACATGTATTGATCCTAAAACACTTTCAAAGAAGGTATGAAGAATATTTTTCCTTTACTTAAGGTGAGCAGTAAGAAAAAAAAAACAGGAGTGATTAAGGTTTTATTGATGTTGTTTTATTAATTTGGGGTGAAATATTTGCTTTAATAAAATGAAAGGATTTTTGCCTTTGACTTCAAGGGAGGCAGGACTTCACCCTTTCTATTCTTCAGCAATACACAAGTTTTAAAAGAGTGAGAATCATCTTACTTAACCAATATTTATGTTTGAGACAAATTCCATCTACTATTAAGAGTAAGCATTTCCAGGGTGAAATCAATATGATCAATTTTAGATGTCTATTTTTTAAATTACTATCTTTAAAAAGGATTAATCACATCCCAGAATTATTTTTTTTTTCAATTTCTTCACACTTAAAATAAAAAGAATATAAATTGCTAGCATCTACATGCAACCAGATGAATCCCACCCCAGAGTGCTTGTCTCAGTATATTTCCTGTTTTCTTACTGTGAGCATGCAGTACAGGAAATTCTGGTCAAATTAAAATTTATATTTTTTTTATTGGCAAATACACATCTTTTGGTGCAATATCCTTATTTTATCTCACTAATCACAAGCAGAATGTGAAATTTTTTTCATGTGTTTTATTAATTCTACATACATAATTGTATTCAATAATTACATGATCATATAATTAATACACTGTATATTCAATAAACAAATACAGTAACACAAAACTGTTCAAAATTGTGGGAATATCTGTAAACACTAAAATAGAAATATTAACATATTACTGGTTTGAGGGTGTGCATTCATAGTTATTGCATTTTCCATGCCATATCTTGAATGCCTGTTTCGTAGGCCTAGTTAACTAATTTTTCCATGAATCATTTTATGTTGTAAAAGACTTTAAAGTTCTGCTAAATGTATACTTGATAAAGACTGTATAGATGAATAAAGGCAGAAGGGTAATCTTTGCTTTATAATAAATATGAAGTCACAGTACACTTATGCCTGGCTAGGTGAACCGCACTTCTGTTTTCTACAGATTTGGTACAGACATGTTCGACACTTACAGGGAGGAAGGCAAACAAGGAAGGACTGACTTGTTTCTGGAAGAGGTGTGTTTTCCTTACTGGGCTGTAAGGTAGGCTTTCCAATCAATATATTGCAAATTACTAATACACCACTCGCATTATGATTGCATTGCCTTTTTTGGCCTCCTCATGTATACATAATGCTGACCCTTGTGCATTCCAAATTAATTTGTGCAGTTACTATCATTGATATTGTCTCCAAACAAAAATCAGTCAGGAATTCTGTTCTTGCTTTCACATGGGAGTTTCAACCATATCCTTTACAGCAAAAATCCGTTTTTGAAAAAAATATGCCGAATTACCCAGCAGCAGTTTCTTTCTGAATGCCTGCCAGTTGTATTCTTTCTAGTAAAAGAACAAAATGTCTGTTATAGAAAAAAGAGTAGAGAAAGTGCTTGCTCTTTAACTTATTTACATCTGGAATTCCATCATTCTTCAAGTTATTCATTTGTTTGAGTCCATTTTACATAGCCTCACTGCAAGATTTTACATATAAAAATTACCAGTTTGGAAGGAATGATTTTAAGGTCTCCAGTATTTTATGTGACAAACTCTAAATGCAGTGCAAATTCAGATGATTGACAAAGAGAAGAGGGAGTGAAGAGAGGCAATGCTGTTTTACAGTGCTGCCAAAGCCTCTCTCAAATACAAAGGCAAAAGTGTTTTTGAAAAAATCTTTAAAATTCTCTTGGAAGGCTCTTTTGTTTCTGAAAGCTGTCAGGACTGCTCAAAAGATATTTCTGGAGCAAAAACTAAAAAAAGCCAACATTTTGGTTGAGCTTCAAAGTTGGAGCTTTGTAAACTTTTAAAACACAAGACCTGAAAATTTTCCATTTCAAGTGTTATTCCATTTTATACACCGTTTCTACACACAGCATTATACGGAATGTAGCAGCAGAAAATTGCCCTGCCCTCAGTTTGGCCTCAATTGTCCAGAGGAAGAGAAGTTGTAGGAATGGTGGTTGAAGGAGGAGAAATGTGCAAGGCTGGGAGACCATGCCCATGCTGACTTTCGGGAAGGGGCCTTGAAGACCAGTCATGTCTGCTGTGCACTGGGGAACATGCAAGTGCATAACACAGCAGAAGTGCTGCATCAGGAGAGCCAGCAGCCACTGCGTTATCTGTGGAGAGCTCATCACCTGTGGAGCTTAACACATTCTGGAGAATCTTCCTTCAGAGCAAAAATTATGAAGGCTACGAGTTTCTCATACACCTAGGCGCAAGGGAAAATACTGAAAGAATTTGATATACCTCCCCCTTCCCAATAAAAATCAAATATTTGTTGTTTGAGGAAAATCCCCAAAATCCCAATATTTTGTTGTTTGCAAAATTGAATCCTACTACCTCTTAAGTACTGGAAATAGGAGCATCCCTCCAAGTCATCTCGAGTCTCTCCGATGGCATCAGGACATCTGCCCAGGTGGAGGCACAGGAACACATGGAGCAGCACAGAGACCTATTACTGCATTTTTAATTGATCTGCACTAGTGTAGTGGAAAAAATTCCTCTTCCATCCAATGAAGGGGGGAGTCAGATATAAAACGAGTGATAACAAGAGTTTACACTGTGGCTGAAGCATGTAATGATGCATCAAACCTCTATTGGCTATGTTAAAAATAGCTGGGAGGAGTTGATTAATTTATATATTAAAGCATTGTGTGGTTACCAGCTGAGTATATACCCTGAGGATCAAATTCTGCTTTGGGTCTTTTTTTTTTATATGGAATTAACCATTCTTTTAATTGTTACCCTTGAAAACAGCAGTGAAAAACTCCCACAATCAGAGTCCAGTTGTCTAAGTCACATTTGGACTACCAAAACAGATCTTTCACTGTAGAGATTGAAATATGGGGTGAAAAAAATAAACAAAATTATATAGAGAAAGAAGGTGTGGGTTTTCTTCTACAGGCATCCTTTTTCTCCCAGCGTAGGTGAAATGCAAAAGTCCAACTTTGTGTTAAGGAGAGGTTGATCTACAACAGTCTTGTGGAGGGGCAAAAACTCATGCTCTAATTATTGCCAAAAGAGTCATCTCCCCTCCCAGAATGAGGCCCTCTGCATCATCTGAAGTAATCAATCTGAGTAACAAGAGGTAGCTGCCTTCCTCAGCTCAGCCCTGCCCAAGGTGTTCTCTCATCTCTAAGGATAATGGTATCACAAATCTGCATCTCTAAAACAGTCAAGCAACTGATAAGACGTTTGCCTAATCTGCTCAGAGAAAATGGCCTTAAGACAGCCCTGGATGCACCCAGCAGAGCCTGCTCTTCCCTGCTGAGGAGCAGCAGAGGTGAGCAGCTAAGACCCAATGCCATGAAGATTTTCTTGACTGAAAGGTTTATACAATGATGCAGGATAGGAAGCTCATGAAAGGCTGAATGAATATTTCACTCACCTCCCTTCAGAGACAGAAACTGTGTTAGTGCGGCAATTTGCCTGTTCCCATATCTAAACTGTTCCATAGAAATTTACTCTTTTTGAGTCTACTGTAATATATGGCAGTCAGCAGAGCTCAAATCTCCCTGGAAACACACTGGGTGTTCCTGGCCCACAGCCAAGAATGGTGTATGCACAGAGGGATAAACTATTAGAAGATATTGGGAGAAATCCTTCACAATTAGCTGTGTCTGTTTGGAAACTTGACAGATATCCTTTCTTTGGTAGCTAAATAGAAAGGGCAGAGTGCAGGGGCAGAGATGAGCAGCAGGAGAGAGAAAGTTGCCACCAAACAATTGATGAGAACCCCTGTTACTTTTCAGAAACCTTTTAGATTGCCCCCACAAGGTTTACTGAAAGGCTTTTCTTAGTCCCTGCAGACAGTGCTTTACACACCGTATCCTGGAGAGTGAAAGTTGTTTGAGGTCCCTGGAAAAGTCCAAGCCCCGTTTCTCAACCTAATGAGGCCAGTGAAATCTATGTAGGTGTCTTTTTTTGCATTTTAAACCATGACATGTTTTTTGCAGTTTATTGGGCCTGTGAGGGGCAGAAGATCATATTATTCAGCTCCGCACCACAGTCATCTTGGTACAGCTGATGCCTGTGTCAAGAAAATGCTTATTTTTCACTCCTCTCACTTACCTGTCAAGAAGGAACAGGGAAAAAAAATTCTTGGCAGAATATGGAGCGCCCAGGCCCTGAAAGGCAGAGTCATGCCCTGGCTTAGCCTGTGAATATAACCCAGCCCCATAGAGAGGTAATTTTGTTTTGGGAGCTCAGCAGACTGTGCATAATTATACTCTAAGGAGGATTACTGCCTTGTATGAATAATACCATGATGCAATGGCAAATGCAGAGTGTATGCCTCAAACCTGCAATCCAGGCTGGATGACAGACCCCTCCTGGACCACCCTGCCTGCTGCACAGATTAGCTGGCCCCATGGGAAGAATGCCCTGCATGAATCAGTTTCCCATACGGACCTCACTTGTTCAGAGACAGGTAATAAATGAATTTTTACTCCATTCAGGAGATAGAGAAGACTTGCTAGTCAAAGAAGTAAGATTTTGAATGTGAAAGGGAGAAATACATTGCTCACACTGCCTGCAGTTTAATCTGGACTCGGTCATCCCTTCCAGTTTCTCCCTTCCCAGCTCCTCCTCAGCCAAGAGACCCTACACAATGATTCTGGGATCCAAACCAGCTTTCTGCTAAACCTGACACACCAAACAAGCAACTTAGCATTGCACAACCTGTGCATATGGGCCCCAGCACACAAAGCTGTGCCCTTGGGCATGGAAAGTTATGTATGAGACTATTCAGGGCTTCCTTAGCTCTTCCTGTTCTCTTCCCCCTTCTCAGGGAAATTCAGCAAAGCCTCTCGAACCACCTGCCCACCTGCCACAGAGCACAGGGAAACCCAAGGAGATCTTTCTGTGTGCTGTGGAAATGGGCTGTTGGCAGAGGTTACCGCAGCCTGCAGGAGATCCCTTTGACTGGATTAAATAGAGAGACAAGACAGTAATGGGCCTGTTTGCCCTATTTAGCTGCTGGTTTGCTTTGAGCTCCAGCCCCTCTATTGTAGCCAGGCTTCTCAGTTGTTGAGGTTACCAACGTCTAGTTACCTGTCCCACTTTCTCTGCTTGTTAGTCAGCTTTTGAAAACTTCAAGCTTATAGCATAGAGATGCTGACCGGTAGCTCTGATTTCATGCCACAATAGAGGGCAGGCAGCTGCAGGGACATGACCCCAGTTGTCATCCCAGCCTCAGCTGTCCTGGAGGCCCATTATCTGTTGGTGCCCACAAAAGTCTTTTTAATATTGTGAAAAACTACCCATTGCACTGAAAGGGAGAGGAGAGGAGAGGAGAGGAGAGGAGAAATCCTTCTGACATAGGACCATGAAATGCCAGCTTTCCTGACTGACATGCAGGAGTAATGAGGAGCAGGGAGGAAACAACCCCCTCCGCTAACGGGGCTGGATGTACGAAAGTAAATACTGTTTCTTATCATCCTTACAAATTCATTTAAGAACACCCATTTAAGTATACTGACATTACTTATGTGTACAGAGCCCTTCAAAATTAACTTTGGCTAAATACATTGGGTAGACTAGAGTTTTAAAGGGGAAAAAATAAGCAAATATATGCCCCAAACATTCCTTTTGATTCGGATCTGAGTGTTCAGCTGTAGGACAATTTTGAAAGCCCTCACCTCAATGCAGCCAGCCCCGGCCAGCTGCCTGATCAGCTGCTCCAGTCCTTGGGCAGCAGCCTTCAAGGAACACCTCTGCAGCAGCTGTTTGTATAAAATACTGGCTTAGTTTGCAATAAGCATGCTTTCCGGAAAAGTTGTCTGCAAGCATTTGACAAAAAGGTAGAAACTGCAGCCCTTTGACAGATGAGTTGGGTAATTAAAGGTGACAGGGGCCTGAAGAGGAAGGGTGGGAGCTAAGTGCCCAAAAATAAATAGAAATCTAAATGGCAAAGTGTGGATAGCATATAAGTTTTAATGAATGCTGTGTTGAGTAAAGCATCTAGATGGATGAACAAGAAATATTCTTTACCCTGTCAGTGTGTACCTCATGCCTTATAGCAGTGACAGACCACTGGCAAAACAAAAAAAACAACCAATCAACAAAAAAAAAATGCTGTCAGGTATTCAGGTTTTTAATAATAAACGTGGTAGAGGTCTAATGTTACAGAGAATAGTTTTGCTTCTAAGAAGTAAAAGAAATAAGAGGAATCATTAGAGTTCTTGGCACGTCTCAGCAAAATGGTTAAACCAATAGGTATAATACCAAACACACACTGCATTTTGGATATTTGTTGCAACCACAAGGATTTTAGGACACAAAGTTTCACTGTGGTTTAGGCACCACTTGGGAAGCACAAATCTAGACCACCTGTGTCTATAAACATTTTAAAATGCAGTAGTTTGCATATGCTGTGATGATAGACTGCAGCAACTGCTGGACAAGTATTGGAAAGTGTTTTTTACACTGAATAATTCTGCACTGTCAAAATGTTCAGAATGAAGTCATTGCTGAAAGTGAGAAGCAAGCAGAAATTGTAGGTGCCGAATGCACACTCACTGCTGTCAGCCATTAATGGACAAATAATCCCTGTGATGGATAAAGTGGATTTAAGTGTAATGGTATGTTATAGTGGTGATCTCTGATAAATTCTTGATGCTTTTAAATTAATAAGTCAAAAGGAGTAAGATAAGCTCCAATTTAAAAAAAAATTTAAAAAAAATTAAACGTTTTCCTGGATTATCCTGGCTTGTGTATGTGACTAGTAAAACCCAAGAATGGATCTGTACAAATATATATTGTAATTGGTGACTTTATGAGTAATGTGACAGCTTCTAAGTATCCAAAAAAAAGATAAATGTCAAAAAAAAAGTGAGGAAATAATTTATCACTTCACACTGTACTGGTAATAGAAGTATTGATCTATATTATAGTATCAATCAGTACCTCACAGCAGGGGTTAAGGGGTTTCCTTTAGATATGAGGTATGTCCCCTGTCATTTAGTTCAGATAAATCATGCACAGGAATAATGTCAAAAATATTTTCAAAGAACCAGAATTAAATAGAAAACTGTTAATTTAGAGAATGTCACTGAACGATGGCTTTCTTCAACACTGAAAAATATCTTGGAGAAAAAAGAAGAAATCCCCTCAAAGAGTTGTTTTGGAAATAAAGGCTGGATAACGAAATTTCTGTTGACTCGTCATGTTTCAGTGGGTTTCACAGATAATCAGCACTTCTGAGGCTTGGGCCCAAAAGTGTGACTGGTCCCTTAGCTTACGTTCAGGAATCAGAGCAGTAGCTTTCCAGGAGTGCTTGCTCAGTGCTTGACATTAGCTTTTCTTTTTAACATGCAGTCTGTGCACTTGCATTTTATCTGCAATAAGCCTTAAAACCCACTCAAAGCAGAAGCTCTAGAGCAAAGGGAGAGTTTAAGAGGGAAGTAGCAATTAGAATAAGAGGAAAATCTTTTGTTAGTTATGCAAGAAAGAATTCAGTGGCCTACACTCTCAGCCAGCATAAATCATTGTTGTTCCAGTGGTGGCAAGGGAGCTGTCAAATTAAAGCTGTTCACAGTCCTACCCTTTCTTTTTGTAGCATCTTTTCTGCTTCAAAAGGATGATACTGCACCTGAGAGAGTTGCAGGTGCAATGCTTGTGTTTTACTGTTACAACATAGCTACTTTGTGCTACATCCCAGTCAAATCTCCCATATAAAGCCAGCTTATTTGGCCCAGAAATATCACCATAATGTAGAGGGAAAATGTGGCAGTTCAACAGAAATGGAAGTGCCCGTATTCCTGCCCTTCTGCTCTCGACTGGCATTTGGGGTAGGAAATGGCCAAAGGGAGAGGATGCTTGGATGGGGCATATGCTGGCAACAATCACCAGCCTATGCTTCCATAAGCATAACAAACCAGCCAACAAAACAAAGTCAAAGCACCCCTGTTTGCCGCAGGCTCCTGCCTTGCAAAGGTGCTCCTCATGCCTGGAGGATTTCTAAAGGAGAACTTCATACCCATTCCCCAATACATCCTGTAGTGAAAGCATGAGGATTTCACTCGAGAGATTCATATGCAGCCACAAATAGTGTTTTACTAATTAACATTATAGTGCTGGGTTTAAATAGCTTCTGTTGTTTACAGATGGGCTGTCAAGACTATCACTGCTGTATGACTATTTTTAATAGAGGCATAATCAATTAAATTGACTACATGTGTTCAAAACTACCATGAGAAACCTATTATACAAATACAGAACATTAGAAAAATCCCTTTCCAGGAGTTACTCATAGAAAACCAAAATAAATTACACAGTACCATGTGCCATGAAGACATTATTCATTCGTGACAACATGGCTTTGCCTTTGATAAGCCCCACACTGTACAAAGGGAGCCACTGAAAAGTTACATGTGGCAGCACAGTAGGGACTGGTGCCGACAGTGAAAATGTAGTAATCACTATAAAGTATCTCATCTGCAACTGCAGATGTTGCACACAGCCGTGGTGGGATTGGTGGAAACTCTAAGAGAAAGAAAATACTTTGGCTTTGCTAACCCATCTGTGGGACCCATGCGTTTTGCAATAGCCGATTTTCAGTCAGTCAGAAATCCCTGTCAAGTACAGATGCTGAGGCAGCCAACACAGAGACAAGGCAGCAGCTCTGGGGTTTGCATCAGAGAGTAACATGGTGCAGCTGGAGTGTGTTTTGCTGAGACTTCTAATGCCTAGTTATTAGAGAAGTTATCAGGCGGTGTCAGAGTCCTTTGCTTCTCCACTGTGATCAGACATTTTAGGTCTTGGTTTAGATTCTGTTGGCCTTTTTTCTCCAAATGGGTGGATGGATTAGAATAATTAACTAAAAGAAACTATAAATATGAATGTGTTAGGGAGACATTACAGGAATGTACATTGTGAAACCTCAATTTAAACCTTGATTAGACAAAACCTATGCGTTGTCTCACTCATTGCTGGGCAGGAATTGACTAAGAAGCTGATGGAAATATCCATTTTATAGTATTCCCCTCTAAAGTGGTGGTAGGTGTATGGAGAAAGGCTGGAGATAGAGGAATAGCACACATGAAGAGTTTGTCCTTACAGGTCACCAGGACTCATAAATCATGCCCAGGATTTTTTCATGGTAGACCTGAGAGATGGAAAATGCTCCTTGGTCCATGAGTATGTTGATATATTGAAGCCCATATTCCACTGCAGAGACCCTCCGGTCTATACACAAGACCCTCCCATGCAGCACCAAGCCCACTGCTCTGCAATCAGGGACACTAAAATTTTCCACGTGCCTGACACTCCCTTGCTCTTCCTGAAGAGCTAGGGATTTAAAATGGACACATCATTTGTCTCAAATTGCTGTTGTGGAGGTACCTAGGAGATACCTCCTCTGCAGGCTGGAGGCTGCTGAAAGCACACAGTATGATTTTTCTCAGTACACTGTCATTGAAATCCAGCAAGGCAATCTGTGTGAGCACTCTGTGTCTGCGTCTGATTTATGAGAAGTTCATAGGGAACGCTCTAAACCCAACCCCTTCTTATTTCATATTTAAGCGTCTACCCATAGCTTGATATCTTCTGACCCTTGATTGGTCAAGCAGGGCTCTTTGAAGAACTTTGCCTGCACCAGACCTTTTTAATACTTAGCCTTTTTTCCTTTATTAGTCTACAAGATTCACTTAGAACATGATGGTTCCAGATTAACTTCTGTCATTAATCTTAATGACTGAAATATCTGAGAGACATTCAAACACATCCTACAAAGATAATGGAAGTGGACCTGCCTCGAAAGCTAAGCAAATCTTCATGAGAAGTGTGAAGTCTCAAGTGTCACAAATTTCCACTCAGATGGGGCTGCAAACCTTCTCTCTGAGGTTCAGCGTTCTCCAGAGTATCACATGGATCACGCACCTGCTCTGCTGTCCAATAAATTGCACCACAAGCATTGTGAGTGAGTGAATATTTAAAGATTAGTCACCAGAGAGGTCCCTGACCCCATGCTTAGTAAAGAAGGACAAAAATGGATCTTGCATCATGTGCTAAAAACGGCTAAAACTTTACCTTCAGAAAATCAAGCTAAGAGAAAACTTTAATGCAGTATATTGATTCTGTCATATACATGCACCTGTCAGTAATTACAACCTCTGTTTTACTTGGGTTCAGACCAAGACATCTATCTTTCATCCAGAATATAAGGGTAGTGGAATGGAAATTAGGAAAGCTCCTTTAATTTAGGCTAGAGCAATTTTTATAATGTGTTCCTTTGCACCTAATGTAGGGAGATATAAAATGCAAGAATAATTGTTTAATTGTAAGAGACGAGTCCAGATTTAATTCCAGACAGGATAATAACTAAATCTTGTAGACACATGTGAATGCAGAAAAGAGATTATATCAGTTATGCATATGAGTAATTTAATATGGAACAAAATATGTGAGCAAGCAATTGTGGGGAAGATGAAAAGTCACATTGCATAAAAGTGCCCAGCATTACTTTGTGAATTAGCAATGCTGTGTGTCATTCAACTGTCGGAAAGAATCAGGAATGTCACTGGCAAATTCTTGATATGGTATTACAGAAGGTTCTGCTGTGCTGGAGATTAATTCAGCTGGCTTCTAGTGAGCATTAGCAATACAGCAGCAAGAGGTTTGCAGGGAAGAGCCATTCAGAAATTTACACTTAATATGAAATAACTATTCGAGTGCAGAATCCTGGACATGAATAATACTAAATCTTTCTCAGCAAGGCTGAGTTTGATGGCAAAAAATTAACATGCACAGAATTCGTACATTCAAAATTCTGTGTTGCTTTTTGGTTTCAATAAGCACTATTCGATGGTAGGAGAAAAATAAATCAGAAAAGTCACACTGCTCATAATATGAGAGAAGCAAATGCGTTTTCTTCCTGAGATTTTGAGATGCGTACGAGCGTGGGGACATATGAAATATGCTAAATTTTTCTCCTGAAAACTTTCCTTCTTATCATATAAAGAATGAAAACCAAAAGTATTGCTATAGTACTAAACCAGAGAATCTTATTAGAATTAATCTCAAATTTGCAAACATAGAAAGATTTCAGTTGCATTCAACTGTTGACAAAACATGGAGGGGAATTATTAAGGGTGGGGTGGTTTTTTTTCCAACCATTTCTACTCTAAGCATTTTCAACCATGAATTAAAATGGAAGCTCACAGAAATCCTGTAAAAATATTATTAATAAAATTCAATTTCCTTGTGGAGGAAGGAATCTGAAATTGAGTGAGACACATATGCTAACAGGGCAAACCTTGACCCAGGAGATTTGAATAACTGTATAAGTATTCTGGGAAGCAAGATATTGGAAACATCAGCTGTCAACATTAAGGCATGACTTTTGGCATCATAGTACATCATTATCCATTGCCTCTGAGACAGCCCAGAAATGGAAGTTATTATAATGATAATGCATTAAAATAAACTGACAAAACTATGTAAAACAGCAGAAAATGGTTTGCAGTGAGTGCACTTGCTTAAAGTTGTTCAGTTCAGTTTCTCCATGGCAAATATAAAGGTCAAGGGGCAGATTAAACACTTCCACTCACTGGGAGTGTTTTCTGCCATATATTGTCTCCCTTCTTATCAAATTCGTATAGAGGTGGCAGATTTCAGCCAAGGCAATATTCTTTGTCTGGAGCGATTGTCACTGCAGCTATTCCCTAAAGCAAGTCAATCAATTTTTTAAATGTTAGTGACTTCTTATCCCAAATTTATTTGTTGTCTGTCTAGGCACAAGGACAGCAGAATGTTTTTATTTTTATTTGTTCTGTTATCCAGCTAACATCTTTATTCACTTGTAAATGTCAGTCGTGACCAATTCTTTCACTGATGAGACTAATCTAGGATACAGACACTAATGAAGATGATCTTGCTGATCTGTGCTGTCTGGTTACATTACAGCTCAAAATGCAGTTTTAGAGCTTGTGTTGAGGATAAATCACACAACAGAACAGTAGCTTTTGAACTATGGTTTTACAAGAGGTTTTATCTAGCATATGTTTAAATAGGCATAATAATTAAAGTAATGGATTCACCAGTACAGTCAGGCAACTTGCTGAGTCTACAAAAATAGAGGTTGGGGGAAGTGGGAGAGAGGCTGTTTAATTAGAGTATGTTTCCTTTAACTCTCCAAGGCAGAATGAGACATTTCCTCAATTACCACCTATATTTTTCATTAAATGTTTCCTCGTGTGTTTTGGGGCTATATGAGGCCTATGTCCACTCAAAAAAATCCTATCTCACCTAAAAGTAATTTAATTGTAAACTCTCTGAAAAGTACCCGTCTTACTGAGCACAATATCTTCGGTGACATACAGAAAGATGCTTGAAATAAATCCATTCTAGCTGCTATGGTTTTGTCTACTAATGAAGAGGATTATGACCATATGGTACATCCAGATTGTATGTGGAAACAGTATTAATTCCAGAAAATCGATGTTATGCTCCTGATCAGAGTAACTGTAAGAAAAAATAATATATACAATCATAAATTTACAGTAGCTCTAGGAAGCAGTTTCCCAGTTGTTGAGTAACAGATAAAATGTGCTTATTTCAGTAAGGGGAACATACACGATCCTCTTGTCAATCAAAAGTGAAATCAGGGTGTTTCTGGCCACTTGCTAGTTCTCAATCACAAATCGAATAGAATTATGCCAGGTTTCAATATTCTGTGGGAGCCCTCAAAGCTGCTAACTTTTAAAAGTGTCTCTGTTAATTGTTACCGAGACAAACTTGGTATCTACTGGGCTGAATTGTGTGTTGGTAAGAAATGATTCCTTTTTAGAATGGCAGCAGGTGGGCAAGACCCTAACTCAATTGATGCTATGAGGATGGGCACTACTTGGTGGACACACGAGCAGGGATTGTGCATTTCCTTGACAGAGATACTGAACATACTGAAGAAGAAAAGACATAGAAGTAAGCTTTGTGAAACTTTTTGTGCACACAGAAGCACTTCAAATGTGCCTTTTGACCCTCATGGATGGGTTTTTCTGATCTGTCAGAAGGAAAGGGATGGTAACAGTCGTGCATCTGCTTGGCTGTACACCTGAGCGGTTGGTATGATGCAGACCATCCTGCTGAATCCTGAGTGGATCCATGAGCACCAGAATGAACCCTATGTCCCTAAATGGGAGAGTATTTCCTGGCAATGCCGCTAGCAACATAATTCTGAGTTGGTACATTCGTGTCTGCAGGCTGACTTAATGGGGCCAGACACAGAGACAAAAGCTAGCTAATGTTAGAATTAATTTTCCGCTATTTTCCTCCTCATGTTGCCAGACAGAAAGTGTAGAAATTGAGTGGAAAAGAGAGGGAGAGTTTGAAGGGACCATCTGGCTCAGAGTCTTGGCCTCCAAAATTGCTTTACAGAAGATATTTAATGCAAAACTGGGTGCCTGAAATTTGTTCCGTATTCTCTTACTCGTAGCAATTTACTTTAATTTTCTTTTCAAGTCCCACCTCAGTTTCATTTACATTTCCTTTTCTGTACATTTTAACTACAAAAATACAGTTTTCTTGCTTATTCATTCCTTTTCTATATTTTTCCAGGGGAACTGTATTTTTTCTTTACTAGTTCATCCTTCTTAGTAAAAACTCAGAGTACTGCATTGCGGACCTAAAGCAGTTCTACCCCACCTATTGAAAACTCTGAGTTTAATTCCCATCAGCTTTGCAAACTAACTTTCTCTGTTTCTTTACATTTACACCTAGAAACTCACAGTGTTTTGTCCTAATTTTTCCTTCTTTCAGTTGAAAAAGGTGAAAATCTGTCACGATTACTCAATCCAGGATTATTTTCTATGAGTATTTACTCAATGTTTTTTGCTGCTCATGTAATCCAAATCTAAAATAGCATCGCTCTTTCACTGGCTATTTGTTAAAATGTTTGCTAAATATAATATCCCAGATATCTGGGTCTTACCATGTTTGGTATTTTTTGTGGTTTGGGGTTTTTTGGTGGGGGTTTTTATCCCTCCAGAATGTATTTAAGAAGCTGACGTTTCCCCTTTCTCTCTTTCTCTCTTTCTCTCTCTCTCTCTCTCTCTCTCCCTCTCCCCCATTTNCTCTCTCTCTCTCTCTCCCTCTCCACCATTTCTTTGTCTGTATTTCTCTCATTACTAGCTAGATCCATATCCGCTCTGAAAAGTCTGTAATACTGTTTTTATCATCCTTCTTAGGGGTAATCTTTATAAGAGAAGATTTCATTTTATTCTTGCTGCCACAATACAATTCGTTCCATCAGCTACTTAACGGGTATGCAGCACAACCACCTCCCTCATTTCTCTTTTCTGAATGTATGAATGCTTTCCCTCCAGTTAACCCTACCTTTCCTACATTTTTTCACTTTTCCTGCAATGTCTGGTTTCGTAACCTTTCCAAGAATTTCAGTCTCCTCGCAAGTATAAAACAAACATTTCAGATGTTTCCACCAACTCAGAACTGAGTTCCCAGCTAGAATATGTATGTTCATGTGTATTCCTTAACTTGCAGCTGAAGCTTTGATATAAAGCCGTATGATCACAGCACATAGGCAGTTTCAAGTGGTTGTGGTGTTTTGCAGGGAGTAGAGGTTATCTGAAACTCTCAACCTTCTCTGACGATTACCCAGCTTATACCCTTTTGGAAAAGTAATGTAAGGTACTTTTCACAAAAAGGTAGTGTACTGGTGTATGTTTGAATATACTATAATCATCAAGAAGTATCTTATTGCTTTTCAAACTCGTTAATCTTTTTAATCTGTTTTCTGGACAGGAATAATCCCCACTCTTTCATTCTTGGACTAGATTTCCCCATCACATTAAAGAGTTTGTTGTCTACAGCAAGAACCTGGCTGCCTGCTCTGATGTGAAGAGCAACCAGTGGCCTTTTTCTCCTTAAAGTCAGTTTCCTCTTCAAGCACTGTTTGGTTCTCTTTCATAACATGCCTGCTTACTCCTCTCAGTAATGAGGCTCTGCTGATGCCCTGGCGCTAGCAAGAGACACATCTATTTCTCTTTGGTATTATTTTTTTGCTCATTTTTCTTCTTACACTGCATCCTGCCTTTGACTGTCTCTGCTTTCTGGAACATTCTCCTATTGTTCCTGAACACTGTCTCTGAAGGATTTTTTATCTCATTGTCTGCTCACTGTAGACTAGTTCTTTGCTTCATCTCTGCTGAAAGTAGAGACCCTGCAGAGATACCCAGACAAATTAGAGAGATGGGCAATCGCCAGTTGTGTGAAGTTTAACAAGGGCAAGTGCCAGATTGTGCACCAGGGGCAGGGTAACCCTGGATGTATGGAGAGACTGGGGAATGAGAGGCTGGAGAGCAGTGCTGAGGAAAGGGACCTGGGGGTCCTCGTCGATTGCAAGTTGAACATAAGCCAGCGGTGTCCTGGCAGCCAGGAGAGCCAACCCTGTCCTGGGGGCATCAGGGACAGCATGGCCAGCCGGGCAAGGGAGGGGATTGTCCTGCTCTGCTCTGCACTGGGGCGGCCTCACCTCGAGTGCTGGGAGCAGTTTTGGGTGCCACAACATAAAAAAGATATTAAAGAGTGTCCAAAGTAGACCAACAAGAATGGTGGTGGCCCTTGAGGGGAAGCCATACATGGAGCAGCTGAGGTCACTTGGTCTGTTCAGCCTGGTGAAGAGGAAACTGAAGGAAGACTTTATCACAGTCTACAGCTTCCTCATGANAAGTCCCACCTCAGTTTCATTTACATTTCCTTTTCTGTACATTTTAACTACAAAAATACAGTTTTCTTGCTTATTCATTCCTTTTCTATATTTTTCCAGGGGAACTGTATTTTTTCTTTACTAGTTCATCCTTCTTAGTAAAAACTCAGAGTACTGCATTGCGGACCTAAAGCAGTTCTACCCCACCTATTGAAAACTCTGAGTTTAATTCCCATCAGCTTTGCAAACTAACTTTCTCTGTTTCTTTACATTTACACCTAGAAACTCACAGTGTTTTGTCCTAATTTTTCCTTCTTTCAGTTGAAAAAGGTGAAAATCTGTCACGATTACTCAATCCAGGATTATTTTCTATGAGTATTTACTCAATGTTTTTTGCTGCTCATGTAATCCAAATCTAAAATAGCATCGCTCTTTCACTGGCTATTTGTTAAAATGTTTGCTAAATATAATATCCCAGATATCTGGGTCTTACCATGTTTGGTATTTTTTGTGGTTTGGGGTTTTTTGGTGGGGGTTTTTATCCCTCCAGAATGTATTTAAGAAGCTGACGTTTCCCCTTTCTCTCTTTCTCTCTTTCTCTCTCTCTCTCTCTCTCTCTCTCCCTCTCCACCATTTCTTTGTCTGTATTTCTCTCATTACTAGCTAGATCCATATCCAGCTCTGAAAAGTCTGTAATACTGTTTTTATCATCCTTCTTAGGGGTAATCTTTATAAGAGAAGATTTCATTTTATTCTTGCTGCCACAATACAATTCGTTCCATCAGCTACTTAACGGGTATGCAGCACAACCACCTCCCTCATTTCTCTTTTCTGAATGTATGAATGCTTTCCCTCCAGTTAACCCTACCTTTCCTACATTTTTTCACTTTTCCTGCAATGTCTGGTTTCGTAACCTTTCCAAGAATTTCAGTCTCCTCGCAAGTATAAAACAAACATTTCAGATGTTTCCACCAACTCAGAACTGAGTTCCCAGCTAGAATATGTATGTTCATGTGTATTCCTTAACTTGCAGCTGAAGCTTTGATATAAAGCCGTATGATCACAGCACATAGGCAGTTTCAAGTGGTTGTGGTGTTTTGCAGGGAGTAGAGGTTATCTGAAACTCTCAACCTTCTCTGACGATTACCCAGCTTATACCCTTTTGGAAAAGTAATGTAAGGTACTTTTCACAAAAAGGTAGTGTACTGGTGTATGTTTGAATATACTATAATCATCAAGAAGTATCTTATTGCTTTTCAAACTCGTTAATCTTTTTAATCTGTTTTCTGGACAGGAATAATCCCCACTCTTTCATTCTTGGACTAGATTTCCCCATCACATTAAAGAGTTTGTTGTCTACAGCAAGAACCTGGCTGCCTGCTCTGATGTGAAGAGCAACCAGTGGCCTTTTTCTCCTTAAAGTCAGTTTCCTCTTCAAGCACTGTTTGGTTCTCTTTCATAACATGCCTGCTTACTCCTCTCAGTAATGAGGCTCTGCTGATGCCCTGGCGCTAGCAAGAGACACATCTATTTCTCTTTGGTATTATTTTTTTGCTCATTTTTCTTCTTACACTGCATCCTGCCTTTGACTGTCTCTGCTTTCTGGAACATTCTCCTATTGTTCCTGAACACTGTCTCTGAAGGATTTTTTATCTCATTGTCTGCTCACTGTAGACTAGTTCTTTGCTTCATCTCTGCTGAAAGTAGAGACCCTGCAGAGATACCCAGACAAATTAGAGAGATGGGCAATCGCCAGTTGTGTGAAGTTTAACAAGGGCAAGTGCCAGATTGTGCACCAGGGGCAGGGTAACCCTGGATGTATGGAGAGACTGGGGAATGAGAGGCTGGAGAGCAGTGCTGAGGAAAGGGACCTGGGGGTCCTCGTCGATTGCAAGTTGAACATAAGCCAGCGGTGTCCTGGCAGCCAGGAGAGCCAACCCTGTCCTGGGGGCATCAGGGACAGCATGGCCAGCCGGGCAAGGGAGGGGATTGTCCTGCTCTGCTCTGCACTGGGGCGGCCTCACCTCGAGTGCTGGGAGCAGTTTTGGGTGCCACAACATAAAAAAGATATTAAAGAGTGTCCAAAGTAGACCAACAAGAATGGTGGTGGCCCTTGAGGGGAAGCCATACATGGAGCAGCTGAGGTCACTTGGTCTGTTCAGCCTGGTGAAGAGGAAACTGAAGGAAGACTTTATCACAGTCTACAGCTTCCTCATGAGTGGCAGTGCAGGGGCAGACACTGATCTCTTCTCTCTGGTGACCAGTGACAGGACCCAAGTGAACACCACGAGGCTGAATCAGAGAAGATTTAGGTTGGATATCAGGAAAAGTTTCTTCACCCAGAAAGTGGCTGGGCACTGGAGCAGGCTGCCAGAGAAGTCACAGCACCAAGACTGACAGAGTTCAAGAAGCATTTGGAGAGTGCTCTCAGGTACATGATGTGATTCTTGGGAATGCTGCTGTGCAGGGCCAGGAGCTGGACTTGATGATCCTTGTGGGTTTCTTCCAACTCAGGATGGTCTACGATCCTATGACTCCTAGCTATCCCATCTTATCAGGCTGCTGACTTTTTTCCTTAACAGACCGAGGCTGCTCCAGTGGTTGAGTTCTCTTGCACATAACCAGGCGTTTTCTTCAAAGATGCATGATGCCAGTGTTCCCTTCTTTAAAACAGACTTTCCATTTGGGTGCCAGGTATCTGCAAATCATGTCATCTTTATATCACATCCCTAAAATTTTATTTGAGGTCTGTTGTTGCCTTCACTTATATGTCTAGGGCTTGGAACCTCTCCAGAAGCTCTGTCAGGAAATATCTTGCATAAGGGACCAGCTCTAAAATGATGCTAATCTTGTAGCTCCAACATCCAGCCACCTCCATGGCCTATGCCATATTTGATATGTCCCTTGCTAGTGCTATAGCAGCTTTCTCCATCCACCTTAACATTTCCTAATATAGTAAAAAACCCAAATCCCATCTCTCTCTCTGACTCTCCTAACTCATAAGCAAACTCATGGTTGCTGCCCAGTCGCCAGATTACTCAGCATACAGTTTTTTTAAAGCTTTGTATTGAGTCAGTCCTGTCCTTAAATTGTCTGAGCTAGGGTGAGCTTTCTATTCCTTCAGTTTCTGACAGCTCTGAAAAAGATAAAAAATAAGAAAAATCACTCTCCCATGATCATCACCAAAATGTTCTAAAAAAGAGGAACTACTTTTAAATCAAATGGCAAATTAAACTGCCACTAAATAAAATCTTCCCCAACAACAAGGTTAGAGGCTTGGCCTTAGCTGACAAAATTTGTGGCAACTAGCCATGATTTTTTAGAATTAGCAGCACAGCTCAGTATTCCAGGCTGAAGAGAAAGCACAGAGCAGTTTAGCCATTCTTGCAATATGGCACAGTATCAAAAAGCTGAATATGATCTGAACTCAACACAGAATTTTATCTTATGGAACAAAGGCAAATGTTTTTATTCTGGTTTTGTTAGTACAGTGCTGTGCGTGGTTCTGAAAATGTCATTACTTTACAGCAGGAAGACTTTTTTTCTAAAGACCAGAAGAAAATTATCCAAAATTAGAAGACTTCATACACATGAAACATCTTAAAATATTAAAACATGTACTTCCTTACACAATGGTGATGACCTATGAAATTTCCACAACAGCGGGTGATGAGTAAGAAATCTTGGTGTGAGCTGAAGAGTGTGTTCATTTAATGAAAAGGCATTGCTTTTATTTCACTCTGATAGTAGCTATATGTTATGGAAAGACTAATGCCAAATATAAAAAATAGTAGAGTCCTATTGATTTAGAGTTTTCATCAGTCTAGTCATCAGATTTAGAGTATTTCATCAGTCTAACAGTAGGAAAATTGTTCCCTTAAAATCGATGCTTCAGTTAGATACTGAATATCAAGCTTTTGTCTTTCAAGATATAATAGGGAAAATCCACTTATCCCTTTGATCAATCATGGATGACTTAGCCTTTTTTTGTTGAAGTCTTTGAAAATCCATCTGTATAACTTTCATTATGGTGTTAATACCTTCTAGGCTTTAAACAGATTGTGGAAAAAAAAAGAAGGAATATTTCTCTCACTCCTCAATGCCATCAAATGCATTGTGCTTTTCAGTAGTAACTTAAGAAAAATAATTGGGAGGAATCATAGTCAAATGACATAGCAATAATGTATATTTAAATAATAATCATAAGATAAGTATTCACCATTTTGCAATTTTCATAAGATTGTTTTAGAATAATATAGGAAGATCTTTTCTTTTTTAAGAATATTAGAGCTTTAAATGTTCTTCTTACCACAGTGATCCAGGAATAGTTAGGGTGGCAACACAAGTGGCTTTGCAGGCCTCCGGTTTTTCTTTTTCATTCTAATCCATGAGATAGGGAATTTGCTATCAAATTTTGGCCAAAAAAAACCCTACTCTTAAACCTAAGATGGTTTGGTTTTTTTCTAAATAAAACAAAACAACCTTTATGGGATAGTCAGCATTTTTAGGACAGCTGAAAATAAAAGAGAGCTTTAAAAAGGAAAAGTTAGGCAACACAATTCATCACAAGTAAGTGAACACGAGCTATCCAGTGCCATTTTTCAAGCACAAGAAATTGCAGAACATGGACTTTACTGCCTGTGTCTGTCTGCAGCCCTGAGAGACTGTGCATAATCCCTGTGAAAAACTGTTTGGGCTGTGGTGTTAGCAGCATTAAAACATAAGAATATAATGATGTGCTAGATAACTAAATTTAAACTAACTCAAATACGTTTGAAATTTGAAATGATACCAGGAGTTCTCAAATGATAGCGTTTATATGTCCTAGATTAAAAGATGAAGTAAGTGGGATTAATTCAATCTTAAGTGAGTGCAATGATATTCGGACATTGCAGCTCCATGTGTGGAAATCAGTACAGGGACCCAGCAAAACCAGGACTGATTAAAAATAGCACATCCGGAAAATACCCAAGCAGACAATCTCCCTTAAAAATAATAAGCTGACTACAAGGTGGCTATGAACACTGTAACAGTGGAAGACCATAGCCTTCAGAGCAGATATTAAAACAAAGATGAAAAAGAAACTACCTCAGGAGGAAAATATATTTCTTTAAAGGTGACTTGAGGCAACACTAGCAGCCTCTGATTGCCTTAGACTCACTACTTGCCTTCTTTGTTTCCACAGGAAATATGTCAATGTGGGAACTAAGTTGGAACTTGAGCAAAGACCTTGAGGGATGGCCCCTGGAAAAGACAGTATCAGTGCCAGCAGACGTGAGTGAATTATCCACTGCTAAACAGAGATGAAGGATTTTATCTGCTTATTATGGGCAACTACTGATAAATGATTGTGTAATTAAAATGGAAATTGAGTCCTGAGCTGCACTGGCTGGGGTGTGAGGAGGCATGCTGAGGCAGTGCGAGTCCTCGTGCTCTGGTGACAGGCACAAGGTTAAACCTCTGCTCCCAGCTCTCAGCATCTGAGTCAATCAGCTGATCATCCTCCCCCCTTTAATCCTCCATTGCGTGCTTTGAGACTTGCAGACACTAAAGGAGCAAAGTGCTACCAGCAACAAGAGGTTTGCCACGTGGCCTCAGGTCTGATAATTCAGTTACCCTGGTGTAGTGACCAGATAGTGGTGCTAATTCTGGTCAACCCACTTCAGAATTTCTCTCAGGAACACAGACAGTCCCCATTTGTGTACTAAAACAAAGGAAAATGGAAGTTTGAGAGGAAATTTTTGGTAAAAGAAAATTATTCATGTTGAAGTAAGCATGCGATATAAATAACATATATAGTAATAATGTTACCATAATAGTGATAGTCTAAGCATTTAGGCCAAACTAGGTTTACAGAGAGAGGTAATAGATTTTATTGGACCAGTGAGGTCATTGGAATAAAAAAAAAAATTGGAGAACCTTTCAAGTGCTTCTTCACTTTGGAATTTGGTAATTGGCATGAAAACTGAACCATTGTAAAGATAATTAGTTGAGCTATGTTTAAGAAATTGGTCTCATCAATCATTAACCAGAGTTACCAAAAATACACACTCTTCACAGGTACAAAGAAGGGAAACTGTAGAGATCTATCACTGCTTAGAAGCTGCTCACACACTCCAGAAATCCCTGATAACTCAACTGATTTAAACCTCAAATTCAGCCCAGCTGAAAGCCTAGTCTTTAAAGCTTAATAACACTAGAAATGTCTCCATGAATTTTTATAATTTTTCCACACAAGAATTACTCAGTCACTTTCCATGATATGAAGAATATCAATAGGTATTGCTCCACCCAACTCCCAGTCAGGCATTACCTTTTCTTACTCTCAGCTGGACCAAAGAATTACTAACACTGAGAATGACCTAAAAACAGAGCTAGCAGGAATGCTAAAAAGTAGGATGTGGAACACGAACTAGGGAAGAAGTGTGTGATTGTGAAATCTCTTTAAGGATGCAATAGAACAGGACCGTGGTGGAAGATAAAGGAAGCGTCTGGAAATGTGGATTGAGAGAATATCTGCCCTGTGTAATGGATGCCCATGCTGAGAGGTATCCCAGATCAGCACAGCTGGATCTAGGCAGAAGGGAAAAACACTTGTTGCAGTGGTCTAGGCAGCAGCATGAGACCATGGTTCCCAGGCTGATAAATCCTGCCAGTCTGTTCATCACTTCATGCTCCTGAGCTACTGTGGTCTCCACTATCCAAAACGTTACAGTACAGCCTTCCAGCATTCCAGTGTAGGCATGCTTTGAAAATATTTGTCTAGAAGTTAATATTATAGAGAGGGAGAAAGGATTGCTTTGGAAATGCAGACTGTTCAGAAGTACAATATTTATCCTACATCCCATGTGATCTCTACAGGAAAAAAATAGCTATCTTTATCCTCATCCTCCCTCCTTTCTGTGTTCCTCCCTCTTTCTTTAGACCTACATGTCCAAGATGTGTATGAGGAACTTCATGGATGCTGATGATTTTACTGCTTGCTGCTTATGGCATAAAAATAACTGCTGTCCCTTTGCAGGAAGGAGTGTGGAACCCTCCAGGAGCTGAAACTAAACATGGTAAGAGATGCATCAGTGGAAACAACAGAGCAATTCTGTTCTTCAGATCCGCTGAGACATTCCACTGCACCATGTAAGAACATGGAAAAGTTTCTCATTGTGAAACCTCTTTTTCAACAAGCAAGGTGAGATGAAAGCAACACAGGAAGAATCTAAGAGAGGTTCACAGGGAGGTGGTGTGTGTCTGTTTCATAAGGCGTGGAGTGGCTGAGCACTACATGGTACAGGCTCAATTTTCACTCTCAAACTCATAAAGAGCTTTTTATGATCAAAGTGAGGGAACCACAGTGATGCTGCTTCAGAGTTAATTTTCAGCAATATGAGAATAAAAAATAAAAATCCACTCCAATGCACAGCTGTGCTGGAGGGAAAGGTGTTGACTGACTTCTGATCATTTGATTGTTTTACTTGTGTTAAAAGTATTTTCTTGACCTATGTCAATGGAACTACAGACAGATTGGTTTGATCCTTTTTTCTATCATTTTTGGTGTCAATGAAGCCGAGTGTTACAATTATCCTATATCTCATCAATTGTTACTGTGATTTCTTGGCTAAGAAAACTCAGTGAAATGTGAAATTGAGGCCTTGATGTAAGACTGAAATTGTCCTAAATTTAGTGAAGTAGAGACTGCTTAAAGTAGGGTGAATTTTTTTACTTGCATATTGTTTGTCACAGGAACAATCTCGGTACAGGCCCAAAATATGTCAGCGTCATTGCCAGGCAAATCTGTGGAAAACTGAAACCTGCATAATATTATAAAGTGGTAAACTGGCAGAAGAGGTTTCATAACCTCCATTTAGAACACTTCCTCATTTCCTCACTCAGAAAAGTAATTTGGAAAATTAAAAACTTGTAACAAATACTTGCCAAACTGCACTAGGATCTAAATGGCCTGTTGTACTCTGTACTGGTGAGTCACACACAGTAACAACAGCATGGTGCAAAATTACTCTAATTAAGTGCCTCTAAGAAGACTTTGACATTTTTGGTATGCTTTTCATCTTGCAGAAGCAGCAGACAATGGTGCCTACAAATTATTTTTTCACACATTTTTATTGCTACTCTGTCTGGAAATGTGTTAATATTTTTTAATAACTGTCATTTAATCTTAAGTGGTTTATTCATATTGAATGTGCAAAATATCATAACTTTAAGAAGTGCCTGCATCAAGGATTGAGACTATAAGGACTAGGGCCTTTTGTTGTGCAAATGACCTGTGAAGGTATAATTCCTAGGAGAAGATGTATACATTAACTCCAGATCCATTTTTCAATAATGGATACAAAATAAATACCTTAAAATAAATAAATAAACAGAACATCATTTACTTGCTCTGCACTCACAATATGTGTCTGAGTACAACTGTTTCCTAAAGCACTCTGAAGAAGCAGAGATGAGGGAAAGGGGGGAAAACAAACAACTTGGGGTTTACTTAGACCATAAATACAGTGTGTTTATACATTACTGGTCAATCTTTAGCAGTTATAAACAGGACTGGTTCCACAAAAGTTACTGCTTCTCCTGAAGGCAGCGCAGGAGTGCTGATGGCATTCCCTGGCACAACAGGGACCAGGACCAATTCATCCTAAGAGCTCATGGTAATCCATGTGCAATTGTGGCAAAACAGAAAAATCATCTGGGAAATGAACTCCATGGGGAGCTGCTGGCATTTGCATGGTGCCTGGTTCCTATTTACTGCTATCACAGTACTATTAAAGGTTTTCAGAAATTTCTTACATCTGTCATTCTGAAACAGATTCTCAGCCACAGTTCAGCCATCAGCTGCTTCCCTGCCACCACCACCGTTTCCTCTACCGCTGGCTCAAGTCCTTCCAGTGACCCACACAGGTAAGCTTGCTTCTCTGGTTTCTCCAATATTATATGTGAGGCTGTCCAGTTGCACTGCAGGTCAAATCTTTTGGTCAGCGCCGCTGTCGGCTGTCGAACTTGTAATCAGGCTTTTTGTTAAGACAACTGAGATATTTCCCTAACCGCAGGACTACGACAGGCTGTGGCTGTCGTGGGTGCAAAGCACTGTTCAAGAAACTGTGCCTTGGAAATATGAGCACTCAAGGAAGACACTGGGATCCAAGGGAAAGGAGAGATACTTGGAGGCAGCAGAGATAAGTTGCAGACTTCAGGAGCCATGGCCACCACCTAGAAGGAAAGCAACTGCACAGGAAGCATAGTGCTACTTCCCAGGAATGCTACCGTGTCAAAGCAAAAGTGAGTGGATGCAGATCACTAGCTGAGGAGAAGCACTGGGCTTTTTGTTTTTAAAGTTCTTACAAAATCTTTTTCAGACACGTCCTTTCATGCCTTCATGCAATCTGACAGATAGAATCCTCCAGTAACTAGAGTTGTAATCTCTTTTAGATGTGCTTTTATACTTTAAACCAAGACAATGAGAAGAAGAGGACATTTAGGTCCCTGCTCAATTTAACCTCCGATTCTTGTCACTTCTTTGAAATTGGTTATACTTTTTGCCAGGTTACTTTATCTGTCATCTTCTCAAACACTATAAAATTTCAGTCAAAACAGCTGAAATCACTCAAATGATTCCGAGATGACAAACAAGTCTTTTAAACACAGGGACAAAATCTTCGCTGCTGTATATTTACATATATCCATCATTTTGATGCATGAAAAACATAATGCAAACTATGACTTTTCACATGATATATCCTTTTCTCCATTTTGGTTTCAGTCTGTGACCCCTATATTTAAGGACCTTTTTATTTGGCTACCTTGGTATTTGTAATGGGGAAAGTTCTACAGCACCTCTGAATTGTTTTTTCAGTTTTGTCCTTGCGTGGTGTCAGTTCTTTGTTGTTAAACCAGATTTACACAGAGACTGTGACAGTAACAGCAGCAGCCTGTAATCTGTCGAGTCTGTCTGAAACGTCCTTCAGTTGCCTTTGTAAATTTAGCGCATCTGTATAAAGCCCCTTGTGTAAAATGTATGTTCTGGTTTTGATCAAGTCCTCCATATGCTCACAGCAAATTTCAAGACACTTCTGGTAGTCGTATGCAAATGCAGAGATAGATTCAAGGCGTTTTGATACATCTCTTTGTGTCTTTTTCCTGCTACAGTAATTGCTTTGCGTTTCTTATATTTTGTGGTATATTGATGATAATGTTAACATGGGAAAAGGTTGTAACTTTCCTGGTTTCTACTTTCCAGGCTCTTTTTATGGAGGAATTACCAAATGGTCCTCTCATGTTTGCTTTTTTGAAGATTATTCTATATTCATTTTTTAGTTTTATAGCTGAACATCTCCTTTTCTGGAAAATTTGGGCCAGGAATTTAAAAAAGCAGGTAAGACTATGGTTCAAAAATATCTGTCTGTGGCTTTAATTGCTTCCATTTCCTATTCTCCTATTTCAAACTTTTGAGGAAATGACAGAAGGGAACTATCCAGGTTTTGACTCTTTTTGAAAGAAATTTATGTACCATGTTTTCCATAAAGCATAGAAATTTTGGGCTACTGTCCATCATCCATTAAACAGAATGACTCCCAGCAAAGTACTTTGCTCTCTGCTGGGTTGCCCACCCTCCCAATATCTGATAGGTATCTTACCTCAAGTGAACACACTTAGCACATTGCTGAATGAGGAACCACCACCAGGAAGTTGTAAATAAACATAGATACACAGAACAAAACTCATCTTCTTATCTTCAAGATTCACCTCTTGAAGCTGGAATTAGACACAAAACCCATTTATTTTTTATAAAACACATCTGAGTGATGTAACCGTGACAATTCCTTCTTGTACTCTTCTGCTGACAAGTTACGAACATTCCTCTTGCATGTACCAGGGACTGGTTACACACCTACGGCTTTGGAAAGTTCAGCTGACAGGCAGTGACTTCCAGCTGCCAAGACAGTGCTCCAATGCCAAGCAGAGGACATCTTTGCATGTACCATCCTTTTTTTCTGTTAAAACTCCATTTGTTATAATACATTCACAATAGCCTGGGGTCTCCTCTGGAGAGGTTCCAGGCTGTAATCCCAGTCTCACCTGTGTTTTAAGACCCTGTCTGATAGGTACACCCCCTAAACCCACTATGGTTACAAATAGAAATTGCAGGAACAAGCACCTTTTGAATTCCACCAGGTGTGACAAGTCTTAGACATCGCTTGTGGAAAACAGTGACAAAACCTACCACCTATCAATGTCTCAGAGGAGGTGCAACAAACTCCCCCATCCATTGTCCTCATGGATAGAAAACTACCTTGGGATGAGCCAGGCACTTTTCTTCCCCGTGCTCTTCAGGCAGACAACTCAGTGCCCCCTTATGGGCGAGCGCTTAAGATTTCATAGCTCTATGCAAGCAGAATATCAAACACCATGAATTTCTGGTGTCTAAAGAAAGGCAGCAGCTGCACGGGGTATCTCTAAGTTTTGTGTTTTGGGGAGGATATACTAGGTCTGACACGTAAATAAACTATCTGGATCAATTTTTTGATCCATTCTGAGCTTTTCACCTCATCAGTTTTAAGCATACAAGTAGGAAATACATATTCTCATTCTTAGTAGGTAATATTAAGCATGTATGTGTGGTATTTCTCACCGATCACTGCTTACTGTAAAAAGTGTTGCAATCATGCATGGATCCAACACAGAAAACTATCAATAAAACAACCTATCATGCTTACACTACATTGGAGCCCTGTACGTTTTCTTATGCCCCAAAATCCCCAGAGTACTTATGATGCCAAGTGAGCCCAGACATTTTGGGCACCATTTGGTAAGTCATTTTTCTCTCAGACAACTAGCAGGAAATCCACCAGTGTCTTCTTGATTTTAGGTTTTCAGGATAGCTAAGATTTCCATTCATAGACTGAAATAAAAGCATACTCTTTTAGAGTCAAAACCACTACAAATGTCTCATTTGCTTTCAAAAATGTGAAAAGTAACATTCATCTTTCCCCAAAAGTAAAAATGAAACTTAATATCCTACAAAATCTTTACAGGAAGAGGAACAATACTTTTTTAGTTTTATTGGTAGATAATGAAAAATATGGATGTCTATAAATATCACAGAAGCCAACACATTAAAATTGGAAAGGACATACTGGATCAATTAGTTAATCTCCTTGCAAATTAAGTTCTGTTTCACGCTATACAATATCATTTGCACTTTCTAATTCTTATTTACCACAATCATTCAAATGCACAAAAGAAACCAATCACTTTAATGACTGGGAGACCTTTTTGAATGATTGAATTTTGGGGGAAATTAAATAGTACGAAATCTTCAGACAACAGAACTGTCAAAACTGCATTGGGTGACCACATGGTGATCAGGAGTTACTATATCATGTGTCCTTGAAATGGGCATGTTGGTATTTGAAATGCAAATTCCCCGGCTTTTATACATAAGACATTTAAACTGTAAAACTCACAACAAACCGAGCTCCCCTGTGGGTATTGAAGGGTTACAAGCGAATGTAAGTCAAAACACAGTTGATGTTGAAATTACAGTAGCCTAGTAACAAGAGAAATATACTGATGATGGAATGAACCCAGAAATAACTGATGTTAAATTAGCCTGGTAAATGGGCAATTAGCATGGATGTGGTGCGAACAAATATGCCTCAGGTTTTACCATGCTAATTACTCAGAGGCTTCATCATTCAGACCTTCACTACCTTTTGTCTTTTCCTGCAGTTCGCAGGTACACGTGACACTGCAGCTAAGTTTTTCTGTGGGAAAGGAAAGGGTGCAGCAGCTTTCGTTGATGACCACTGTGTGACATCCTCAGCTTGCTCAGCCTCGCCCTTCCCTTGGTGCAGTGTACGAGGACAGATAATGCTTCGGACCTACACAGGCAAGGGCTCTGCCACGTGGCACACCAAGAATAGGCAAGGTGAGTATACAGCCCTGGTAAACCTTGGCACATCCAATCTGGTTGATTAAGCTACATCATCCATTTGCAGATATTTATTTATTGCAGTGACTATCGTGAAGACTTTTAAAAAAAAAAGAAAGATGGTCTGATCTGCCAGGACCATTAGACTACTGAGACATTTTCTGAAGCTGACCGGATCATTAATGAGTGGTTTCAAACCACTAGAGTAATTTTATTTTTATGGATTTCCATTATTTGAGCTGTGGCAGAAATATATTAATTAATTTTTCACTGATGCATCTAAGTAACCTTTACACACAGCAGACAAATAAAATCAACAGTGAAATCATGGTTTAATTATTTAGCTAGCAACAACTTAGAATCAATACAACATCTCTTACAGACTGCGAGAACTTAATCTCCTTTCTATTCTCTTCCTTTTATATGGTTATCATGCAATGAGGAGACAAAAGATGATGGGATTTTGCTCACGTAATTGTAGCTCATCAAAACGGCCCTCATGAACAATTCATTCATCAGATTTGACCCTTTATCTCTTGGAGAATTATCTGTGAATTGATCATGGCTTTTATTATTTGGTTGATGAAGAGCTTTTTCCAAACACATCTGAGCCTGACTATAGCAAGTACTTCTTCAAGTGTTTGTTATTTAGAGTTCTCTGGTTGGATGTCAGCTCTCTCGTATGGTATAATTTTTTTTAATATTTGATTAAATAAATGTCCTTTGCAAAGTGGAGACATACCAAAGAAAATACTAGAGTTCTGAAATCTTCCCAGGGAGAAAAGTGAATATACTATGGAGACTTATTAGGAAATTAAAGGCCTGAAATACAAAGTGTAGGTATAATGTGAAATAGTAATAACAACTTACTGCTGTGTTTTACCATCTTAAATCTGTCTCAGTATATCTCATTGTTGAAACACTGCCCAGCCTTCCAGAATTTCAGAACTTTTTAGAAATTATTCAACATTAAACATCAAGGTGGTTTTATGTAGCACTTGATATCAAGTTCTTAATAGTTTTGAGTTAATGTCAGAAGGAAGCACTCTCATCGTTCTCTAGAAAAAAATGAACGTTCAGAGAAAATGCTGCAAGTGGTGTAACACACCACAAATACCACTACAAGTGGCTTTCATGAGCTCTTAGAGTGCAGATCTACTCATGCTACTCCTACAGATTCCCCTCCTTCTACCATGCTTGGGTCTGTTGCAGACTCGTGGTTAAATAGGAAATGTCAGATTTCATGCTTTCATACATATACACGCATTTAACTTTGTCCTCTAGTTTCTCCAAGACAATTTCTCAGTCACTGCAGAATGGTGATATTGAGTCCTGTGGTCTACCCGGGATTTTGACACTTTCTAAGAAAAAGGCAGTGTTCTCCCTCTCTCCCCAAACCTATAAACCCATTACTCTCTTAGAGCGAGGAATACTTTCTGACTTGTTCAATAAAATAAGTAACACTGAAATAAAATACTCTACAAGATGACTTAATAATAAAGCTGGAATTATACTCTCATCTCTAGCCAAAGTACTGTAAATCTGGGGAAAGTGTTCTCACGTATTGTGCCTTCGCATGTATTATATGTTGTGTCTGACATTCACCAAGCCTCTGACTTGTAAATTTGCATCATCTCCACCTGTCTGTCAGTGTGCTCTGATTAACTCGGCTCTCAAAGAGAAAATGTGTGTGGAGCCTGTGACAGCCTCAAAAGCTTTTTCCCAAATGTAATCTTCCAACACATTTGTGTAAGCACTTACAAAGTAATGACTATCCTTTACGATGGGCCTTTCTGAGGTTTTATCTCACCACACTCTTGTAGAGACAAATAATACTCAAGATAAAGTGCATGTCACATCCCATTGCTGCTTCCCCTCTCCTCTGCATCAAACAAAATCAAACTGGTGCAGTCTAATGTGGATGAGTGACACAGATTGAATGATTTGTTTCAAATCAAGGGGAAAAAATAAGAAAGTAAGAAAAGTGCTCTGAGAAAAAAAAAACAAACCACTCTGTATTCTCCATAACAAACCACGTCTCCCCACTCTCACTTTTTGGGAAGAAACCCTCTATCTTCTGAGCACAGGGTTCAGTCCAGGTTGGTATCTCAGGCTGGACTGGGGGTTCTGGTGTAACTTTTTTGCAGCAAGGGCAGTGATAAAGTCTCATTCATTAACTTACAGATTTTCCCTGTCTGAGGATGTGACATGTAGTCCCTTTCCTTGGTCAGAATATTAAAGACATCTCTCTTCTCACCTGCAGCTAAATTTCATTTAAGATATAAGAATTCAATTTTTTTTTTCTTCCTCCATCCTTTAACTGAGGTCAGCCACAAAGTTTTGCAGTTACAGAGGAGATGAAAGCAAACACAGATGTGATCACCCACATCGTCTCCTTAGAAAATCAGGTGAGGAGAAATGGCTGGGTTCTGTCAGAACAAAAGATAAACCATGTATCTTTACATGGTAGCTGTAAAAAATTTATCATGGAGTGGTAGGGTAGTGAGAAGAATGGAGGAAAATGTTATTTGGTAAGAAGGCAAAGTGTGAGCTGACCACTAGAGCAGAGATCTTTCCTCCCACTCGCCTATGCCTCCCACACCCCTTCTCACTGCCTTGGGAAGCACTCTACATCTCCTACACATTCCTCTTGGCTATCCCCAGACATTTTCCCCATCCCCTGAGTAACTCTGCTGCCCACCAGCAGAGTGGTGGATGTATGTGCCACGGGCCCCCAGACAATCGTGTGCGCAGGGCCGGGGCTGCTGAGCTGGGCAGCCTGGAGGAGTGGTGAGTGCTCCCCGTCCTGCCCTCAGTGAAAGCAGCAGGAGGTGTCTCTCTTCTAAGCAGCCCCTCACCTTGAACAGCTCTGCCGGTAATTATCATGTCTGAGACATCTATCTGCCTCTGTGAAACGGGATGATGGATTTGAAAAAAAGGCTGTTGCCACATGTGCTTGCGGAACATGCACCTTTTTCCTTGGGAATTCAGACTAAAAGGAGTGCCTGTCTCAGAAACTCACCTTTGACATGAGAACTATTCACACAATCCAAGAGATGTGACAGCCTACAGTTCTGTTAAAAGTATCATCTTAATGATCATATGAGCAGAAGATTTTTTTTTATGTGCGTTTTCATGGTGATATTTTTTTTACCTAGGACATTCAATTCACACACACACACACACAGACACACACACACACACACACATGCACACTCTCCCAACAGTTTGCATTTGGGTATTTAAAACAAATCTAAAGCTGTGCTGGTGTGCATGCATGTACTTGCAGGTATTTAGAGGTCCCTGGAGAGGTTCCTCCTATTTTCTGACCTCTTATTTCTCTTATTATACATCCCTCTCGGATTGGAAAACAAAGACAGGAGATTACAGCTCCCAAATATCACTTCAGGGAGGGCAAAAAACATGAGCCTTGATCTCAAGGAGATTGAGTTGCTATCTGCTCTTTCTATCTGAAATGGCTTTTAATATTATCAAGCTTATTTTTCCATCAATACTGCACTGTTGACTTAACTCTCCCCTACACAGTTGTCAGTGCAGACCAAATAACTAATTTCAAATGCCAGTGCAAAGTACATGAGCCTAATTTGTTTGTGGATGGTAAAGGTCATATAATTTAATATTCTTATTTTTTCACTTCTAAATGCAAGGTCAGGAAAATACAGCACATTGGTGCAAGTGTGGGAATGAGGCATAAAGTTTGGAAGGATAATAACATTATAATAACTTATATAACCTGTTCAGATACCCAGATCAGGATGAAAACATAAGACGAATAAGCAAAATAATTTCTTAACGTAAGACATAGTCTATATAAAGTCAAAACCTAAGTCTGGCTGGTTTGCCACTTGAACAGAAGGTTTATTTTTATGTGTTCTATAATTTGATCTGACCTTGGACTGCAAGTAATTGAGGACAGGCAGGTGGAGGAAGAGTAAAGGCAGAGTTTTACACCAAGGGATGTGAATCTTGCGTTGTGTTCAAAGCAGAAACAGAAGTCAAGGAGCACAACACCCACCAGCACCCTCAGGATTAAAAACATGGAACAAAATTAAGTACTTTCAAACAGTAGACACTTAACCCCAGGCCCCTCACAGCCTCTTCAGAGGGTCTGAAGCTCTCTTCCTCCCTCTGTCCTCAGGCACAAGGAAGTGTTTGCATCCTTTTGCCCCCTCTGCTTTCCTTGCTGGCCCTTCCTACTGCCACACAGCACTACCATGGCTCCAGTCTGTCACTCAAGGGCTATTTTGCTTGGATTTGACTTTGGGGATGATTCCCTGTGAGAAAAATTGTCTGCCTCTTCTTATCTCAATGAAATGCTGGCATTGGGCAGTACAAGGGGCTGAGGAAGAATAAGAAAAACCCAGCCAAATGTTCAGGAAAACCTTCCATGTTCTCCAGGGAGTCCTGGATGAGGATGGCCAGGTTTGCCCCTGTATGCTGTGCTAAAAAGACATGTTGTTATAAGGCTTTAGAGAAGCTTTCATGAATTTCCATTGGTCAGCAAAGATTGATTTTCTTCCCTTCAGTGACTGTCTCTCCAGCCTGTGATGGTCTGGACAGTTTCCTCCGGTGAGCAAACTTTCTTCAAAGAGAGGTTTCTAGGGCTGCAAATCCAGTAAGAGGAGATTAGTTAGGGTCAACTGAGAAATCTCCAGGAAAATATAAAGACTCTCTTCTGGATACACACAAACTCCTTGTCTCTCCCTGGCTGAATTACCGTCGTACTCCTCAATAAAGCACTTGAATTAGCAGTTGGCAGCTGGCCAGCATGCCTTTCATTCTATCTGAAAGGTGAAAGGCAGGGAATTTGTGAGCTTTTCAGAGCAAGCCAGTGATGAGTTTGCTCAGCAGAGACTGAATATCTGGTGAACAGCTTGCCACAGCTTTTGTCTGCCAATGCTATCATTTTGTCTATCCACCCTTTGTCCCTCCTGATTTCCGCTCACACTAACACGGAATGACGGGCTTGCCCATTTAACTCTGCAGGCTAAACTTCAGCTTCATTACTATGTATTAGATCTATTTTCACCCCAATTTAACATTAATAGAGTAATTTGCAGAGTTCTTAACTGAACCACAAATCTCTTAAATTACTTTCTTACTTCCTTTGTATGGATTCAGCTTAATATTTAACATTTCTTCTAATTTAGTGTTTATGCAAATGTCACACTTTTGCTCCTCCTCTTTGCTCCCTACTTGGATCCAGGCTTAGAGGGAATCATAGTCATACAGCTTTGGTGCTGTCTGCTCCCATTAGACTGATCTGAGGAATCAGCTGTGACCACAGCTTAATGCTGTTGGACCAGGTTACAGCCTGTGACAAAGAACTTCTAAGCAATAATCCTTTACAGTAATTTATTTTGTGTCTGCAGAGTAAAGAACCAATATTTTCTTTCCCATTCTGGCTCTGAAGTCATTGCCCTTTCCTTCTAGGATGCTACGATTTCTATCCCTAAATTGTGACTGCACTTAAAAGAAGCAATGTGAGGTTGAGGACCCCATGGCCAGGTGCTTTTAACCTACATCCACCCTGAAAGTGTTTGCATTGCATTTAGGAACAACCTAGTTTAAGAAATCTGCTAGTTGTGGCAGACAACAGATTTATACTTGCCTAAACTGGATTGTCATGTCCTTGTAAACAAAAGATTTTAAGAAACTTTCTAATAAGTCGACAGAAATTTCCCCTCTGTCCCTTCAAAGCTTTCTGGGTCTTGGACTGAAGCTTTTAACAGACTTCATAAACACGAATGGCTGGTAAGTCTCTACTTGGGAAGGGGCTTTGAGGAGTCTAAACATACACTGGTCTCAATTTAACAGTGAGTCTTTATTTATTTATTTATTTATTTGATGGCAAAGTTTTATTGGAAAAAAGTAGTTGTTTCCATTCCTGAACTCTTCAACAATTGAAATGCTGCTAAGGCTTAAATATTTTAACAGAAGGGTGGGGTGGGGGTATATGTTTGGACTTCAGTTAGCTCAGGTTTTTGCCAGTGAGGTGAGCCCTTTTTCTGACAATGTTAAAAACTTCATTTGATGGTAAGGTTGCAATGTCTCATGGCTCTCATAAAAACTGGAACCCCCTCATTTTTGTCAAGAGATACATTAAAATTCAACCCCTGCACCGTAGTTCTCAGTGTTTAGGCAAGCCAGGTAGGATTGCCTTGCCAGAAGCTGAGGTGAAGATTTACAGGGCCAGACAATCCCACAGTCCTGGCTTTCTCTCAAGTGCCCCACCCACGACTGGATGGTACATAAATATCACACAAAACATCTGGAAATGGCAACAGACATCACCTTGTCAAGAAGGTTAAAATGCCTGAGAGCTTTCTCACACTTTTAAGAAAATAACTCAGTATTCTATTTTAAAAGTACAATAAGATAAAAGAGAGCTGCCACAATAAAAATATTTCATGGCAGGATAAGTGCTTTGAGGGTGAATATTCCACTCTATTTTTGCCTTTCTGGGTGGAAGAGCCTTAGGATTCAATGTCTCCTGGCAGTCCATTTGTGAAATTGCATTTCAGAGGACAGGAAAGGGGCTTTTAAAAAAGCTGAGAAAAGGGACATGAAGGGGAAAAAAACTCTCTTAGAAGATAAAACAGCTTCAGAAGAATTAAAGTTCACACGTTTGCAGCTGGAACCTACTCTCACAGTGCCTGGTGCTGATGAACTTTGATATTACAAAGCACAACACCCTTCCTTCTGACTATTTTTAAAAATGTCAACCACCACAAATTGCTAAAGGTGGGAATAACATTCCTGGAGTGTATAGTAGTAAAAAGACCCACTGCTGTCATTAAGGGTTTGTATATCTGTTTGCTCTGGTATTCCTCTCTGAAGTCTTTCCTGCTGTGACAGAGAAAAGGCAGGCCAGAGGAACTGATAAAATACTTCCGGAGCCTGTGACAGACATACACATCTTCTTGTCCTTTCAGTCAGCATTGCTCCTGTTCAATTTACTGGATCTTGTTCTTCAGAAAATGAGGCACTCTTAATTTAATCTTTTATATCACAAACACAAGAAATCTTATTGATATTCTCTTGTACTTGTGGTGCAAAGAACTGTTTTCATATGCTTTGAACAAAGTAGTATCTGCTTTTTGTGCATTTCAAATGCAGAGTGATGCTGTACCTGTGAGCTTCATCCAGAATGAAAAAAAGCTGAGTTCATGCAGGCTCAAGAACCAGCCTCAAGATGACTGGCATCATTGGGACAAAACAGTTTTCTTGGTAGGGAAGAGTATCATAGACTCATGGAGCAGCTCAATTTGTAAAAGACCTTGAGAGGTCACCTGCTCCCAACCACTCCAGGTAGGTCCAACTTAGATCAGAACATCACCTTGTCTCAGATCCAGACAGCACCACCTAAAACTGTTTTATCTTTACATTTGTCTACAATGGCCAGTGCTTCGTGGGAGCTCAAATTTTTTTAAAGGAAATATAACATTTCTTTAGAATAGGCAAGCAGAAAATGCCTGAGTTTCCAAGCACTCAACACTGCAAGAAAAATCGGAATACTGAAGAATGAAAGAGAAGATAACCTTCATTAGAGACACTAATTTTATTAATCTGGAAGATGAGTCATATTAAAAGTCTGCCACTCTCAGGGGAGCTTGAGTTCTGTTAAAATCTGCTGATAGAAGAGGAATTCTCCTAACTAGAAAGCTATGAAGGAGAGAAACCTGAGATGCTATTTTTGCCAACTTGACACACTCTCAAAGTAACAGCGCGAACTACTTACAATCTTTTATGAAATGAGTTGGACAAAAAAACAAGGGAGGCGGTCACATCACAGTATCTGCACTACTCCAGCTAGTGGTTAAACTCAATGTACACAGAACACATTTTCTAAACAGAATTAAGCTGTTCTGGCAGTTCTGACCTCTGGATAGTCCTCTCTTTTGAAGGAAAATTGAAGTAACTCTTTAAGTACAGGAAGAAATTTCTCCTGCACCTGGGACTCTGTAGCTGTGGTCAAGAGACCACAAGCTGATTCCTCGACACGTTTGGCCTCAGTCTGCAGAAAAAGAGGGGCTGAAGCAAAAATGGGGCTTAAAGGGTATGGTATAGGGAAGGAGGAGAAAAATTAGAGAGTACCAAACACAACTTCTGAACTAACTGGGCATATTCCTTTTCATTTTTGTGCCTCAAAATTTCCATTGGATAAAATAATGTTAAACCCACTTTTGGAAAAAAAAAACCTACACAGGGATAGGGGAGAAGGGGATTTAATGCAATTTTTCAGAAGTCAGTAATGTCAAAGTGCTTTTCTTGATGTGTTCAAGACAGGTGTATTTTATGTAGTGGAACTGGGTTCTCTTTTTAAGCTAGTAAGCTTCAGGGCACATGATTTCCTTTCCAATCTTTGTTCACAATTCTGTGAGCGCAATGACAATGTAAACACTCAAAACCTGAGTCTGGCAATGTTTCCTGGACAGTAAGAAGTAAAATTACAGATATTCAGAAAAGTACAATTATTTAGAGAGAGGAGAAAATAATTTTTTTTGAACAGCAGCAAAAACAGCTACCTTCTGGTTTTTAAATCATATATTTATTAGTCAAAGATAAAATTAGGCAGACTTACTGAAAAACAATTGCCAGTGTGAAGAGTAGGGGAGAACATTTTCTCTCCCTCTTCTGTAAAAAACAGCATATGGTTAAATAACATTGAGAATCTAGTGTGTGCACAGTGTGTGAAAGAGACATGGAAAGAGGCAGGACAATAGGATCGCTCTGGCATCCACCCCCTCAGGCAGTCTCCAAGCCCCTTGAGCACTGGTCAAGATGTTTCCTTGTCCCACTGGCTTCAGCAGGACAACTGCCTTGCCTTATAAGCAAGAATTTTAGTATTTTTCTTGGATGGATCTTAACTCTGCCCCGATGCACATTGATGTCTACTGAGAGGGTGTAGTGGGAGCTGGGCAGGAGCAATACCAGGATTGGGAGGAACAGAAGTGGTTATGCAGAGAGGGACTAAAGTAGAAAGAGGACAAATAAGGGTATGGAGTGAAAAAGAAAGATTTACTGTTACAGCTGATCTCAGCATTACTCAAAATGTAAGTGCGCTTTGAATTATGGGGCTATCACTCCATTTTGGAATACTTGTGTCTCTCTGAACTGCTGGAGACTCATTTTTGAGGTTTACAATGTCACCTTTGATAAAACTGTATTTCCATAATTCACAGTGCTTGTTATATTGTTATAGATAGAACTGCGTTTATTATAAATTAAAGCCTGCAATAGGTTTTAGGGCCAGTGACTACACTGAAAAAATATTGAACCCATAATTTATTTGATCTGGTTTGTCATTAATATTTTAATAAATTATTCAGTGAAGAGTCATTGACCAAGTAGAGATGGTCAAAACCTATCAGGAATATTTGCTGAAAATATTACAATTTCAACAACAGAAAAAGTAAGGTACATAAAAGAGCATGTCTGCTTCTTCCACAAGTTTCAGTATCAATCACCTCATGGATTAGTGTTCTTCTCAAAATTTCTTCAAATTTCAAGCCCTATTTTCTTTCCTGAGACCATTTTGAGTGTAGAGCTGAACTCTTTCATAATTTTTTGCAGGACACAAGAGATTTGGGGAGATATATTTACACTTAGCCATTCCTGACAACAGAGCACTGTTACACTTCAATATCATGCTGTTCAAACCAGAGCCTTCTTAGGCAAAGAAGGAGTTTATACCCTCATATACCCTGCTACAAAAATATTAATGTACTGAGGATTTTTTAAAGTTTGGTGATGCGTATAAGAAAATATATAACATCTTCAGATAAAGAAAATGTCCTTCACTGGGTACTTCTTTTTGGGGGAAGTCTGGAACTGCAAATTACTGCCGCAGTAACCCAGGGAATGCTCCAAAATAGCAAGGGAACTAAAGCAAAGGCACACAGTAATTTGTTGTTTTGATCGGCCTTTACATCTCTTACTTTATCTAAATTGGAAACAAACCCATATGAAATCATTACAAATTCTTTGTAATACATGATTTAAACCCCTCTTGATAGGATAACCTACAAAAAAGATGAGGAAGCAGTAAAAAAAAGATTGCTTTTAATCCTGTGGAATCTTCAGGGGTTACGACTGGAGCTGGGAGCTAAAAAAGGCTGAATTCATGACCTTAGCTCCATGTAGGACTGATAACTAAAGAAAAGTGCCAGACAAGCCAAAGAAGTCTTTGGCTGCAATTAAGGGAATTTACAATCACATTTTACACTGTTTGGGGCCCAAACTCAGGATATCATGAATATCAATAGGTAATTACCAGCAAGGCTTTGACCACTGCAGTAACAAGTGATGCCAGGGTAAATATGTAACAATAAATTCAATTGTCACAGTCTTCTTCTTTGTTTGGCTGATCTATTTTTTAGTAAATTATGTCACTGGAAGGTTTACTTGAGTAAGGCATACCTAAGCATTTAATTGTTTATCCTAAAATTTGGGATAAATTCTGTCCTCTTCCTTTTTGTAGAATACCCATGAACATTAATCAGAGTTACCTCATAAAAGGATCAAAAGTAGCAGCTTTCTCATTACAGACTATAACTCCCTGCATGGCTGATGGAAAAATAGGCTCATGAAGTGAGCAAGGAGAGAAGCACATGTAAAAGTCAGTATTAAAAAAAAAAGGACTGGCCAGATTTGTTAAGAGGTGAGAGGAGAAGACACAGACTATGGCTAACATTTAACCTTAATGATATCCAAATTTAAAAATCTTTCTGGGTTTCTGATAATCTGAACAAGCCACTGCACCTTAATAAACAGTGCTGATGACACATTAACCTATATATCTTCTCTGAATTTTGTATGCACAGGCAGATTAGTTAGTAGATATTAACATAATGATCAATATATTGCATTGACAATGAGTTTGTCATTGTAGTGTCTAAGAATCACTCAAGTGCTATTAAAATTACACTCAAACTGAAGTGCAAATGTGGGGTTGTAACTTATTTCTTGTACATATGTGCACGTTAATTTGACTGTGACTGCTGTGCAAATAAGCAGCAGACAAGTACCACACAGCCACCCTCTAACCCCACTCCCTACCCCAGGCAACGGGGTAAAGAATCAGGAAAAGAAGTGAAACGCATGGGTTCAGATAAGAACAGTTTAATAATTGAAACAAAGTAAAATATACTCATAATACTAACAAAGCTAATGATAAAAACAACAGTAATAATAAAGGAAAGGAGAGAGAGGGGTTTAAAACCCAAGAAAAACAAGTGATGCCTGGTACAATTGCTCACCACCTGCTGATTGATGCCCAGCTAGTCCTCAAAAACTGATCAGCATCTCCCAGTCAACTCCCTTCAGTTTGTATTGTGGACAAGATATTCTGTGGTATGGAATATCCCTCTGGCCCGTTTGGATCAGCTGTCCTGACTGTGCTCCATCCTGGCTTCTTGTGCAGCTCCTCACTGGCAGACCAAGGGAAACTGAATTGTCCTTAACTTAAGGTAAGCACTGCATACCAGCATCAGTATTACACACATCAGGGTGTTATCAACATTATTCTCATACTGAATCCAAAACACAGCACTGGACCAACTACTAAGAAAACAAACTATCCCAGCCAGGATAACCAGGGCAGCTGCCTAAGAGAGAGATGATATTCTGTCTCCTCATGGCACAGAATTAAATAACTGTAGTTGACCCTAAATAAATTACTGTAATTGACACCACCTGAAGAACCGAGTTCTGGAAGTTCTGTTTCCATTTGGTTTATTTTCTGTATTCAAAACCAGGATATTTGATCTTTACTTATTTGTTTCATTTCTTTTACAGCTTGTCACAATAGTGCTTCAGAATGATAATTCTCCAGATACAATACTCAGCGTTAAACTTGATTCTTGACTTCTCAAAGAAGCAAAAACTATTTCTTGAAGCAACTTTTAAAAGTTCTTGAACTGTACTCTTACAGATTATAGAATATAAAAAGTAAAAATTAAACCCACAAGATATATTAAAATAATTACACTGCTGCACTGGAATGGCATAAATTATTAAGGATAGAGCTTCTTTGTTAGATTTATGCAGCTGAGAAAACTTGGAAAAAGCATGTATTGAAATATTCGATGTTCCACAAAGTGTAAATTAAAAATGAAAACTACACAATGGGAAATATTACTTTGAATGTTAATTGTAGCACAAGAATAAAGAGGAGCTGGAGGACGGTAGTGTCTTTGCTCTGTGCAGGATTTATTTGCTCAGACCCACCACTAATATCAGTGGAAAGCCTTTGTCTGAACTGTTATGAACTCTGCCCAAAATGAATGTCAGGAAGAGTGGCACTGCAGGATACCTAGGCACGAACCTGTGGAACACTTTGAATGCCACATAATCACTAGGTATTATTCAAAAGCCAAATACATGCTGAGAACCCAGTTAAAACACTGTCATTCTTTCTCATTAGCTTTCAATAAGCCTGAATATTCCCAGTATAAAATAAATGAGAATACTTTGGGGAAAGCAAATAGTTTTTCAGTGTTGCCAAAAGTGTCACAATCAACTTGGGCTGTTACTACACATTTAAAAAAAAATTACATATCTTACAGATTGACTTTTACTCCAGCTATCTCCCCTCTATCTGAGCCGTCAGCTCTCATGAATATCTGGAAAGCCTCATGTCCATACCAAGGCACTATGCTGCCCAGATTGGATGACAATGTTATAACAGTTGGTTTGACATGATAGTTGTTCTTTATTGTACTGGAGAAGTGAAGATATATAGTAGCTGTCATGGGGTGTATAAATATTTTACAGATAATGAGTCAACACACAAAGTCCTTACTCAATTATTATTTGGGCAAAATTCTTTTGTTCTCATAAATGAAGCTGGATTTGGCCTCAAAGCACTTATTCTACAGAACCGTTATTAGAAAACAATCACTGAAAATGCAATTATGTTCAGGACAGCACAGCAAAGAATGCCCTATTCCCCAAGCAGAGATCAAACCAAATAATTAGAAAAAAAACCCAAAGAACACTCCGGAATGATTTGGTGAGTAATCAAAAGTAACAGAAAACACAATCTATGTCAGAGTATATTATTCCACTTCAAACAAAATGGCAAAATGAAATGCAAAAGCAAAGAAAAGGCAGACAGGGACATTGAGTTGTGTCTTATTGTCAATCTGTATAAGAAATCACTGGTAAAAGGCAGAATATGTAAATACGTATCTTTTAAAAGCTGAAAAATTGAAAGGGGAAATGGCATGGCAATTCATGGGCTGTTTCTGCCAGCATACAATTTTCATAAATATATGTTTTATGTAATCTGCTTTTTGGGGAATTTTCTTTCCCAAATCTGTCTGTGACAAATGCTTCAATCAATTTATATAAAGCCACAAGGATTCTGTGAACAATCAATTCTTATTGGAGATCCCTCTCTCGTAAGAACTTATTCTTAAAAACATTTACTCATGCTGTGCACTGGGTCCTCCCTACCAGTTTATTAAGGGCCAATCTTAATAAGCAGTCACCAGAAAGTTACTCTAAATAGCTGCTTTAAATATCAGACATGCAAAATGGTTAATGACTAAGATGCCACTGTGTGTGAACACTTAAAAAAGCTACCTGTAGCCCTAAGACCTGGCCAAAATACAATTTTGGGATTTGCTGTAAATTTCCTCCTCTTCCATTTGGTTCAAGTCCCAGCTGAACACCTGGAAGGGTGGATAACAACTAAAGCTAAAGGGCTATGTTTTTAGAGAAATGAATTAAACACCAACAAGGCTAGGACTAAAGGAGAAGAGAAAATGTGCCCCTTAGGGGTGTGCTGTTCGGGAATAACCTCCTCTGGGTGCAATAGGTTTGGGCTGCAGGGTCTGCAGGTGTCCTGTGCAAAAAAGGAGGATAGGAACTGCCTGGGATTGCACATAATGGGTCCAGCCAGCTCTGACACCGGTGTGAGAGATGCCAGGGCAAGGACATCCCCGAGGGACTGCACCATTGGTGACCCACTGCAGAGTAGAGGAAAGCTAGTAAGAAGCAGAAGTTAGGAGAAAAAAAAAAACATGCACACAATCCAAGCAACTTGCGCTCCCTACCTCTTCACAGAAGGCATTGGGAAAGTCAAAGTGTAACCATGGTAAAAATAAGGGAATTTGTTGTGAGGATGACAGACGAGTGTTTGGCTGAAGTTGAGTCTGGGAGAGAAAAGCTTTCTGTTAAATTTTTGATTGTATTTTTTTTTATGCCTAAACTAGGGATCAGAAGCTTGTATTAATTAAAGACAATAATGAGGTTATTGTGTTAAAAAGATTAAACTAAGGACAAATTGCAGAAGACAAGGCAGTTTTGCCTGCAATGTCTGCCAGTAGCAGCAGCAGGACCAGAGAACCTGTTCTGATACTTGGTATTGTAACCAAGTATGCACTTACAGCGTGAAAAGCTCATACAGAGAGTGCCTGATGCCACCTGCCAAGATGAGTCTCATCTGCAGGGTAAGCAAACCTGGAGGCTGGTGCTTAGGAACGAGGGCCTAAGACCAGCACAAGGCTGGGTCTTAGTGTGCCAGAAAGGAATAAGTCACGGGGAGGAAGTTTGGCTGGCTGCCTTTGCACCTATTGGATAACCAAAATGTTTAAGGTCCAACCTTTTCTTCTGGAAAAAGGTTCTTCAGCGGTAGCCCCATTGCCAAATATTTTAACTTCATTTATTGATAACAGAAATGAATTGGAAACCGATCTGTCTTTCTAAGACAGTGACATAGATAGACCCATCAGCAGCACTCTGCTTCCTCTGCTACACTGCACTCCTGACTTTAAATGACACAGTTTTCTGCGTCAGCAAGGCAGCAGGCTTGGTGACCGAGCACCTCTCTTCTAATCCTGCTTGTTCTGTGGCATGAACAGGTTACTTCCACTGGCAACCATATATTCGTTCCTCTTAGGGTAAAATTATCACTCAGAAAGAACTGAGTAATAGGACAGAAATCTGCTTCAGAATAAATGTGGATCTTTCTTGAGTATCTGTTGGGGCAAAGATATATTGTCCAGGGTAATGCAGATTGCTTCTCCTTGAGGTGCACAGAGGTGCAACCACTTTTTTGGAGCTGGGCTTTTGCTGCATTCCTGTGTTTCCATGTACCCAGCAAATTCCCATTGTAATTCCAGCAAAGAAATCCTTCTCTGTGTGAATATAAAAGCAAGTGCCAGCCTCCAAAGGAGCAGCAACATGTCAGAAGCTGACTGACATCAGTGGCAGGGTAGTATGGAAACGATAAATTTGGGAATAACCAAATTAGCATTTAAGGCCACTCAACATCATATCACCTAACTTTCTTTGAGTGGGAGGTATGAATGTGCCCTGAGCTTCCACGGAGCAGTAGGTACTTTCAGCACTTTGCCCAAAGGTTCAGTAGATCCACTGGAATCACCTTAATCTTATCCCAAAAATTAAGTCAGACAGCTGTTATCAAAGGCTGGACACTGACAGTGAAGTGCACATAGGTTTTGGGCACAGTGGAGAAATGCTGGAAATAACCAAGTTATTTTACTTATTTCCATAAAAGTGAGAGTTTTGCAAGTATGAAACATGGGTCCACTGCTCTGAACTTTATTTGATGGCAGTTTGGATGCCAAAACAAATCTATGCATTCTGAGTACCTTGGGCCTTGGATGTTTTTCAAGGCACTTTTTCCCTGCAAGCCGTATTCTCATTGCACTATTCTTTCTGACAGATTCCAGACGTAACATCTGAGGGGAAAACAGGGAAACTGTTACCAGAAGGAGCTGAAACTTCTCCTGTAATACTGTGAAGGTCCAGACTAACGACTTATACCTGCTTCTCTGCATATCTGCCTGGCAATTATGTCTCACTCCTTCTCTCTAATAGCATTCTCTCACCAGTCTACCTAATTCGTAAATTTCTAATTGGCTTCTCATTGTACCAGTATAGCTGAATTACCAGCCCGTATTTCTGAACTGCCACTTTGAGTCTCCAAGTAAAACCTAAAAGACTGACTTCCCATATGAAAACATGCAGCACGGTATCCCTTATAAGTAAATAATAGGTTTTTAGGTTTTAGTCTTGGATACAAGGAGATACTGATATGATCTATTATGACAGAGATTTAATTTTCACTACTATCAATTAAAAGCACCACTCTTAATAAATCAGGGATGAAGAGTCTTAATAAACACTAAGATAAAAAACGACTTATCATGTCTTTCATTTTGATGTATGTACTTAATATTCTCTTTCATCACTTCAAGAAGATAGTGATCTTGCCAAAAGTGAGAGCAGCAAGAGGGAGTGGGACTGATAAAGAGCCACTGCTCTGCAGCTAACTGAGGAGTTTCTTTAGCTGCAAGATGTTATTAAAACTGTACCTTGAGCTTCTAAAAGAATTTAATCTAGGTGCCTCTTGGGGACAGGCAGCAAACAGTAGGAGCAGGCTGTTGTTCTTTTTCTGTAATTCCCACAGCATAAAATAAGTAAAACCAATTAGATCTCTCACGCAAAATTTCAGCAGAGGTGAGCTCCATGGCTGACTTGGCAATGCTGATGGCATGGTGGGAACCTGGCAGTGCAGAGACTCGTCTTTATCTTGGAGCAAAAAAACTGGTAAAATTCATGAAAAAAGATACCTTTGGGGAAGGGATGACTGGAGAGAATGGATGAGGTTGCTGGCTGAAGCCTGACCTGCTTTGGTAATGGCCAAGCAGCTTTATTATCCAGATGTTTCACATGATCTATTGGGTTCATATTGTGTTCAGACTTCTGTGCAAGCTGTAAGTAAACAGAGAAATTCTGAACATTTGATTGGTTTGATCTTCATAGCAGAAGCTCTGATTCTTCAATTTAACAGCTTTCTTCTATTAACTGGCTCAAACATTCTCCTCTATAATAGCGTATATGCAACAATTGCTCTTATGGTGATTACAACTTCACAGTACTGACACTGTAATCATGATTGAAAATGCACTTTCAAGTCCTTAATTTCAAACACTTCTGTCATGAGGAAAAAAACACCTAATCTTGTAAAACAAAATTTTATTTTTATTTACCACTTTTTAAATATCACATCTTGACCAGCCTGCTGTCAGGGATAAGCGAGGAATGGCTGCTCCCAAAGAGCCAGGGAGCTGAGGCTGAAAACCCAGCTAGCATGGTAGGAGCCTTCTGCAGTATCCAAGAGAGGTGAGCATGCCGGGTCCTGAGAGAGCAGCCAGCTTGGACCAAGAGTTTGGATCATCAGACTGGGTGTGGTGATGAGGCACGCACTGGGACAAGCTAGGAGGTCAATCAAAAGATTGAGATCAGGTCTGATGAAAACAAATGGAGTAAGACAGACAGTTATCTCCCAGGCAAGTCCACAGTGACTTGGTCAAGCTGGGAGGTCAGCCCATGGGTCAGAGTCCAGATCAGCAGGTCCCATGGCCAAGCAGAGGAACGGCTATGGCTGAGCTGGACACCAGTGTTCCTTTGACACAGTGGGCAGGGAGTGCATGCTGAGGGCTAAACAAAACCAGCTCCTGGGCTCAGGAACAAAGGTGGGGATGAAAGCCCTCGGCGAGTTTGGTTGGGGCCCAGTAAGGTGTATTAATGCCCTCAAGGCCCTGACAGACTTTTCATCATGCCCTCAAACAAACACCAAAATCAATACTACAAGCATTGTCTTTCACATTTGTATTTTTGCAACATACATCAAAACAAAGAGAAATAATCTCCTTAAAAAGCCTACTTCCTCAACAAGAAATTTTTCAGTCTGACACACACATATTTAGCTTAATGTATTTTATTCACACTTATTATTTAATTCATTCTTTAATGTATTTTATCTATTAACCAATAATAGATAAAAGATTATAGTGCAACTGAGCTGGAATCATCTTCCATTATGATACTTTGACTCCCATGAGTAACTATCTGAAATCAGCAGAACTAATAAAGATATCGACATCCAACAATTCAGCTACTGCACATCAGTGCACATCTGCACCAATCCGAATGAGAAACCTCAAATCAGGCATCGCAGCAGTCGTACAGACGGCAGATCAGGTCTAAAAGCAAATTGACTGCTTTGGTGTGTTATAGCTCTGCTACTTCCAGCTGTAGTCTGGAGGCCCCTGCATCATCATAGAGACATACTCCACTGAGCCTTGCTTAGACCAAAAAACACCAGGAGGGCTTTTTTGCCTTCTTTGGTTTTGTTTTGAATACTGAGTTTGCTTATACACTGTGAACACCATCTAAAATAAATGCTTTTCCAATCAATCATTGGTTAAAATGAATTTAAAATTCAGCTGTTTTTCATAAGAAACTTATCTCAGCTATCTATGCTATACTTTCTGTAAAAAGACTGTCATCCAGACAGAGTCTGTAGAGACTTGTATTTTATATATAGTGATTACAAGTACAGAAATCCAAATATTTTAATGTATCCATCTTTAATGACTAGAAGGTAGGCCATTATATCCAATGCCATCTCCACACTTAAAAGATATCACCTAATTTTTCTGAAACAGAAAGAAAAGAGATGAGAAATCTATTTTAGCTTAATGTTAACAATGATAAATACTGTCCTTCAGGATGCAACCAAATGTTTATCTTTCTGCCTTTGCTTGAGGCAAGATGATTGGGTGAGTCACAGCACTAGAAAGGATGAGTTTGGGATTTGTGGAAAGGTTTGATGGGAACTTTTGTCAGTCCGATGCTATAGTCTTCATCTTTTTAACTGCGTCATGTGCAACCAGGTGCAACCAACTCAGATAAGCCTGTTGTCGTAAGTTTAGGCATAAATATCTTAGAAATTGAATACCTGAAAAGTGAAAATTAAAGGCATAAAAGTTAGTCTTCATGTGTACAAGAGGGTTTGAATTACAGCTCCTGGAGGAAAAATAGCTCTAAGTCTCAAACTTAGACAGGAATATTTACTGGTTTGTTTTAGCTTCAATTGCAAGTATATTTCTTACGAAAGAGGAAAGTCCAATACATCAGTTATGAACTGCTGCACAGATGCATCTTACTTGCCACTGTGCTCGGTTTTATACCAGGATAACTCCATTTATTTACGGTAAATTTCTTACTGAAAACGATGGTTAAAGCTCATAAAAATAAATTGCCTAACATTTTCTATTAAAAAATATTTTGGGGACATTTTCTGGAGAAACTCCTCCTGTTGACATTATTTAGATCTTTCCAAAGCATCTGGGCTCAGGAAACACCCTGTAAAATTCTTTACAGGTTTAGCTGGTACAAAATATTAAAAAGAAAATCCAATTCTCGTATTTGCAGTGCGAGTCCAGCTCATGCCGAAGAGTAGATGGACATAAATGTTCCAGTCTCACTGAGGGCCCACAGAGCCACCAAACAGAGCTCACCTCAGGTGAGGCAGCAGAGCAGGGCACCAGGCATGCTCTCAGGGAGCCCAGCATGGTGCAGAGTGACAGTTCCTCCTCGGGTTGGTCCTTTGCATCTGGTGGCAGCAGTTTGTTTGGAAAGTTCAGGCGCTGCTATGCCCTGATGTGTTGCTGGGCTTCCTATTTCCTCCTGCTAAAACAGTGGAGGAAATTACTCTCAACACAAACTCCCACAGTGGAAGAACTCCCCAGCATAAGTTGCCAAATCAAAAATTTGGAAATCGGCAAATGCCAAACATAGTGTTCATGCTGTTTTTACACATTCTGTATCTATGCTACCATCTTAATTGTTTTGTAATGTCCCATGTTTCCAAAGACACCTACTTTATTCAACACACATATCAGGGAATTCATTTGTAATTGTGCAGCGAATGCTGCTATTAGGAAATTTGCTGAAGGAAAAGTGAAAGACTTGGGAAAACAAAGAAAGGCACTGGTGTTAGGTGTCCTGATATTTTCTCCATTTCTTTGCCATTTGCAGACTTTTGAAAAAACTAAAACAGATTACATCAAAATATGACGAACCAGAAAAGGCTCTGGATTTCTCTGTGGTTGTACTCAGCTCAGGATCACTAGGAGTGGCTGGGAACAGAGCTGACCATTTCCTATTGCAGCACACTCCTACAATACTGCTGTTCTGAGTCTCTGACAGTAGGCAGGTGCAGATGAGATGAAGCAGCAAAAAGCTGTCAGAGAGAAGGCTCTGTCATTATTATACAGGGGCAATGACAGCTCTGAGGGATGAGAACATGCTGTGGGGCACCTTACAAACTGGTTCTTACACTCCATTGGAATACACTGAGAGGCTTTGGAGAACGTCATGGCTCATCTCTAGCCCGCACAATTGTTTACCACTGGGTGCCGAGTAGTACTAAGTGGAAAAGTTTGTATGCCCTTGGAGCTCATCCCAACATGAAGCTGAACCTCGGCTAGGGCAGACACCAAAACCCATATTCTGGGATCATTCCAAAGCTACAGGAGGCCATCATCATCTGAATTAGTGAAGATAAGACCCTTTAAATCTTTGTTTACTCATTTATAAATGTGGATTTTTATTAACACAGTAAATGGTCATGAAACTAGGACATCTGTGAGTGGACCCTCAAAGGACATGAGGAATAGACAGGATTTGAAACAGACAAGTCATCCCAGTGTGGGACAAGGGTAGAGCACACAAGAACAATGAACTGTGGTTACAGGTTGCAGGTCAGTCCGCATTTCTTTTCCATACTTGATGTTAGAGAGAAAGAGAGAACATACGTGAAAAACATTGGGAGACAAAAGAGAAACAGCAGGTGAAAGAAATGGAACACTGATGAAGAACAGAATAAGAAGAAGATGTAAAAGTGACAGATAATCCATCTGATTTCCCCTCTCTTTCATCTATCAGAAAAATTCCTGCATCATTTTCGTGTATAGGTTCTGATTACCCTCCTGTTCATAATGCTGACTTTGTTCCGCCTTTTCCCACCGTGAAAAAGCAAAAGCCACTAGCACGGCTAGAATACAATATCAAACTGGGCCCAAAATAACCTCAAAGACGCACATAATGGATTCTTCCAATATCAGAATAAAACCATATCCTTGGCTGGCAAATGCTTAGCCTGAGTTATCCCACTGGATGGTTTGTAAAAATGAGTGTTTTTCATCGCCCACAAAATGTCACAGCTAAGTCCTTATTGAAACCTGTAAAATATACACATTGCACTACAAATAGAAAAGCAGACAAAAAACCAAACCAAAACAAAACAAAAAAACCCAAAACCAAACAAAACAACAACCAACTAACAACAAAACAAACATATGTATCTTGTGTAAATTTACATAACTCCACACAGACTTCACTTCTTAACTGTATTCATTTGCACTAGTTGCAGACCAGCCTGAGAACTTTTTACCTGAAGCTTACAGATGAAAATCCTCACTCTGCATTTCTTGCATTCCTGAAATTCACAATCAATTAAGAATTTATGAAAGGAAAGCTTAAAACCTAAATTGCACCATTAATTTTGTCTTGTGCTAACAGATCATAGCAGATTAGAGACAAAGGAAACAAGACAAGGAACAAAAGATTTTTTTTCTGTGAAACATAAGTTATCTTTGACTATACACTCCTTGGGAGGTGGGAAAGGCCATCATTGATTGTTTGTTAAAGTATTGGGTGTGGAACAAAGACTAATGGTAAAACCCAGTAGTTTTTTCCTAATATTAAGTCATCAATACAATGTAACCTGAACAGCAGCTCAGAGAGAGAACTAGACGCCCAAAATCTCCCGTGATTCTTGTAACTGCATTAATTGTCCTAATAAGAGATATTCTTATCTCCCCTGTCCTGGTTTCCAGCTAGGGCAGAGTTAATTTCTTCTCGGTGGCCATCACAGTACTATGTCTTGGATTTGGAGTGAGAATGGTGTTGATAATACACTGATGTTTTGGTTTTTTTGCTAAGTCTTGTTTATCCTAAGTCAAGGAATTTTTTTCCTCATCTCATGGTCTCCCAGAGAGTATTCCACACCACAAAACTGGGAGGGAGCATAGCTGGAATAGGTGACCCTGACCAGAGGGATATTCCACACCACAGATCTTCATGCCTAGTACATGAACTAGGGGGAGTTACCTGGAAGGGGCCAATCTGTTTTTGGGAAGGGGGGGTCTGGCATTTGTCAGCAGGTGGTGTGCAATTGTACTGTGCAGCACCTGGTTTTTTCCTTTTATTATCATCATTATTATTATTTACAATTATTATTATATTTTCCTTTATTTTAATTTATTAAACTGTCCTTCTCTCAACATACAGGTTGAACTTTGACTCTCCTCTCAATTCCACCAGGGTGGCGGGGAAGAAAGAATATTGGATGAGCAGCTGTGTGATGTTTGATCTCCAGCCGGGCTTAAAACCACAACATCCCCACAAACGTTCCTCAGTAAGAGGCAAACTGCATGTGCATATATATGTTCTTGTTCTCTTAGCAGTCTTGCTGGAGCTGTATGATTGCCTTAAAAGAGAAGTTTGAAAAGCAGCTCAACAGCAGCTAGGAGGAGAAAGTGGAGAAAGGAGATTGAAAAAAAAGAGAAGGAGACTTGTGAATGCATTTTGGTTCTGTTAGTGAAAATGCAACTGAAAATCTACAAAAGATTGCTGAAGAATGAGCAGGGATAGGGAGCTGATGGTCATACTTGGGATGAGGAGGAACTGCTGCTCTTGGTCTGAACTTTTCGCTGTGGAAACTGTATTTGCTGACCAGTAGGAGAAAGGGAACTCCCTCTCATGTTTTCCTGAGCAAGGCTTTCAGCCTGGCATTGTCAGAAGTGGGAGCCTTGATGAAAGGCAGGGGCAGTGGCAGATGCTACTTTCTGAAGCAAACTGCCCCCATGAGCTGCAGAGCAATGTCAGGAGAAGAGAACAGGTGTCAGGAGAAATGCTAAAAAGAGGAGTTTGGCTGCAAGATGAATCGGGTGTTGTGACCAAGGCAACAGCTTGCAGAGCCATGGGGCCAGTCCATCTCAATGCCAGTGTGGAAGGAAAGGCCACGTGCCATGTATATCTATAGTCAGTGCAGCTGTGACACTGCAGTTGTGACACTGTCCAGATGCCCAAGATGGACACTAGTAACAAACCCACTACTTCTCCAACACCATCCGTCAGTCAATGCATACACTCACCATTCATTTTAAACAATTACAGCAGAGGTGTTTACACCTAAGCTAGTCAGGTGACATGCTTGTAGTCAAAAGAGCAACAACAGTACTAATGACACAAAATTTGTGAGCTATTCTAGGCACCTGTAGTATGGTGAATCATGCTTTGAAAGTGCCTGTTCCTGTTGCTTCTAAAGGAAACTCAGTTTGGTGAAATGGTTTTATGTTTGGTGAGGTGAATCTAAACTTTTCAGCCCGTCTCCTTGGTCATTCAGTGTAAAATATGTCAGAGATGTGTGTGAAGGAGGAGTTCTGTAGTTATCCATTTCAGTCACAGATTGTATCTCCTCAGCTTAATCATGAGAGACAGCCCAGCCATTTTGATTATGCTCTTTGCCTGACTGAAATGGCTAAGACTTGTTTGCATGTAAATATGTGCTCTGCAGCTGGAGTAACAGCTTCAGCACACATTATGCAGGTGCCTGTACCACTTATGAAAGGAGAGTTTTCAATCATTTAAGCTATGTGGTTAAAATTGTATCTGAAAACTGTTAATTAATCACTCTGCATAGGCATGCCACTCTTCTCTGAGCCCAATTAAAGTACACAATGGAAGACTATTAATGAACAATGCCTTAAATGCTAAGCAGAACACTTATGGCTTGATAAATAGTCACATTTTATTGGGCACTCTTTTTAAGTGCACTATTTGAATACAGATAAAAGCAGAGCCAGTTGTCTTGCAGATGTTGCTTTCATTAATGGATTAATGTGATGCGTAATAGATTATACTGATTGCCATTAAATCAAACTTCAACAGATTAGCTGACATATTTAAGAAACTTAGTCATTTTCTGTGTAATGATGACAAGATGACTCACCAGTATGACACTTGATAGACAGAAGTAGCACTTTAGTGCACTGGCAGGCAGTTGGCTCCTGTGCCAACTTGGCTGGTTGATCCTATTTAACCTTGTCCAGTGTAACAACAGTGACCAGAGGTGAGGGGAAAGTGGTCCTAGAAGTTTTCTCTTTGTAAGCTTTCCTCCACACTCCCCTCAGAGACAGTCGCATCTGTCTGGCTCTGGATATAACCACTTGTACCTCCCGGGAGAAGTGTAGCTCAAGGCCAAATTCAACACTAATCCTTATTACTGGCATCAGTGCTATGTAGCAGAAGACCCAAGAATTTCTTATCTTAAGAAGCTGGTGCTAACATGCAAACAGGAAAGGTAATTTTAAAAAAACCTAGAAGAGATAACCTGTTTTTAAAAAGTTGTTTGTACTATTTTTCTTCAGTTTATTTTCCTTTAATGGTCTGGTGCACTTTTTCACCTACTTCTCTTAAAATTTTGGTATGTAAGCTAAGAAATACTATGTGATTTTTCAGTATAATCTTGCACTGTGTACTGACTACAGGGACAAAATAGAAAAGTGTATACCATAGGGTTGTTCAAACAATAGATGTCCTTGAAGGAAGTATTTCTCTCTTAAGGGAAATGCACTGATGAGATAAAGCCACATTATAAATAAATATTTATCGTTCCAGCATGTTCCTAGATATAGCCTTATACATTATTTTAAAGGACAAAATCTCCTAAGGTTCGTGGTAGGCATCCTCTGTTATCAACCTGAACATCCATCTCACCACTGCAGCACTGCAAAGATTCTTACTGCATAGCATTAATATGAGAAAAGTGCCTTTTCCTGTAAAAAACATTAACTACCTTCATTTTTCACACTAAAGGATCACCTGTGAGGTCCCTTTTATAAGATCTGAGATATAGCCATTTAGAGAAAAATACATATTGAAGGGAGGCAAGAGCCTTTTAAGCCTTTACATCTAACAGTTTATGCAATATCTCCAAAAGAAGAAACTATATTTTAAGGGAACCTTGACATTTCACGTGTAAACTTGCAAAAGAAAGGAGACAATAAAGCTATGGCAATTTTGTACAGCCATAACTGTCTGAGTTAGTTTCATTTTAATCTCAGACTATTTTACACTAGGTATCTGCACGTGTGTTTGTGCAGCTGTGGTACAAATGCACTTGGGCTTTTATGAATAGGTTCATTATTGGGCCCAACTCAGCTTCCATAGGTATATGCAGAGATGCAGATCCAGTGTGGATGAAGTGGCTTTTTCCAGGTGACATAAAACACACCACCCAGTATTTGCATATTGTCATGGGGTTAAATCCTCACTTACTAACCATTTCCCATCTTCCTTCAAAGCAAATCTACATCTCATATTTGTCATTCACTTCAGTAAGAGAAGGTTTACAGAACATGGAGCACTTCTGAAAATCCTGCCCCAGAGGAAAAGGTTATATCGTGATATTTCAAAGTGAGGATGAGTGGGAACTGCAAATATATTAGGCTAGGTTTATAACTACCTTTTTTTGTGTGTCCTTGCAGAGTCATTAAAAAAAACCAAAAAAACAGGATCTTCCAATTTATTTCGTTTGTTGAGAAAAATTTAAATGTGACAATATCATCTCTGAGATGTCCCTTATTCTATGGAGACAGCGCTCTCCATCTCATTTGGTTAATACCCTCATCAACATGCTTTATGTTCATCAAAGCATCCCAGCAGGCTGGAAACATGTAGTGAATGGCTTGGTAAGCCTTGTGTCCTTCACCGCAGGCTTGTTGGGATGTTAAATCTTCTTCATATCCCCAGAGCATCAACCATTAGTTTGGAGGCATATTTTAAAGCTTTTATTCACAGAGGCTTAAATCCTGATCAAAAATTGTCTGAAATCATCAAGGTCTCTGCTGGTTCCTTAGCCGCTTCAGAAGATGCTCTTGTCAGCATGGTCTGACTCATCAGTCTGTTCTCACACTGCTGGTTTATTAGAACAAAACAAATGAAAGTTCCCATGGATCTGGCAAGTCAAGATTTTATAGCCAGTGTGTGTGTTCTGCATGCAGCAATCACCCACAGAAACTGGACAGAAAATCCCTCCTTCCTTTTTTCGAGGCAAAATTAATTTCTCTGTTATAATTCTGCTTCTTTTTTCAGTCTCCAGGCTGGCATCTGGTGGCTTAGATTACCAGAAGGACCTTGAGGCAGAAGGTCAGCCAGGGGCACTGCTGGAGACTTCAGCAGCACAACACAGCTGCAAAATCCCTTTGGCTGGCAAACCATCAGCTGGCTAGACCTGCACAAAGAATGAGCCGTGTGCCAGGGGGCGGCGGTGAAAGGATGGACGGGAGACGTGCTGATTAATCTCTCAGCAGCATCTACTTAGCACATCTTTTATGATGAGCTTGGAAGGGTCTTGTGCTTCACTAAGTCACCCCATCCTACACAGTCTAGCAGAAGAAGCTAAGAGCTGAGTGAGCCTTGCCTACCCTTTCATCTCCCTAAGCAGCCTCCAATGAGTAGCATTTGGAGTCATTCCCTGGATGAGGCCGGACTCATTGCACAAAAATTGTGTTTATCTTATTGCTTGGTCAATTTTCCAGTTGGGTGAAATCCACCCAACACAGAGTGTTGTAACGTTTAAATAGAAGTAAAATCACCTTATAAAATTATTGTTTTCTTGCACTGAGCACATTAAAAACAAATACATTGGCAGCATTGCTCTGTACCAGACCTTTGTTGTCAGAAGGGGTTAGCACACTCAGCTTTAACAGAAGGACCTGCAGTGCAGAGGTGAATTTAGCATCCCGTTTTTGAGAGAGGGATCCAAGAGCAGGAGGGGAAAAGTAGAACAAGATCCCACAGTCCAGACTTGGGATAACTACAGTTGCAACATGTAAGAAAAGATGGTGAGATCTGACTGAAGAACTTTGCCATTATCTAGTTTCTAACATACGTCAATTTCTTTTCCTAAAACAGGAAAACATTCACCAAAAGTGATGAATAGAGATTTTTGAAATAAAAATAGAAAACAAATAGATTTATTACAGGCAGGACTTTTTTCCTCAAATTTCTTGTACAGAGTTTTGTGGATTACAAACAATAAACAAGGCCCTGTGACTTCATACCACTCAAGCCCTGTGAAGAAAAAGGTAAGTCACTACAGAATCATCCATCAAAAATGAAAGCACATAATAAAGATATGTTTTCCTGAGAAAAGTTTGTACTTTTAAATGAAAATGTGCTTCTGAAAGGGCAATTTATCAATCAAACACCACTCTAACCCACCTTTGTGTTTTTATGCAGAAGAAAGACCATAAACACTTTATAATGCCTGGATTAGGTACTTGCAGATACAATGAAATATACAGACGACATGTTATTTTCTTGCTAATTTTCTGATTTTTAGGCAATGTTCTCTACTTATGACAGGATACTTTTTGTAGTTTTGGTTCCATACATTTACCAGAGAAGAGGTACCCCCTTGTATGAGACTCTCTGTATCATTCTGCTGTTGATAAAATTTTGGTATGACTTCTGTAGGTTTCTGTTTGCTTGAAGAGCAAGGGCTTAACGGTATATACTGTAGCACACATGATGAAAATTTGATTGTAAAGGAATTTTTTTCTTTTCAGATAGCTGCTGCCAAACCTTACAGACTTCCGCATGCACTCTTCCACTGTTAGCAACCATTGCAACAAAGGAGTGACACAAAATATCAGGACACATTGTCGCATTATATGTGAGGACACGGAATATCAGTGCATATTCTGACAACGTTTATGGGTTGAAATATACTCAAGGAAAGTATTAAACAGCCCTATTACTCTGTGTCTCTTGGCTGATGTGAAATCAGACATGGGCTATGGATCTTTCTATTACACCAGCTGTTTATGTCAAGCTTGGGGCGGTCACAGCAATTAGCGTGAGTAATCAGCATCATCTTTCCAACTCACTTACCATCGACTCTGGCAACTGCTCACACAAACGACATGAAAGACACAGTCTGCCTCAGATGGCTTATAAAAGCCTGGTCCTCCAGTTGAACCAAATGAATCATAAGTTCACAAGAAATTCCTTCAACTCTATTCTAGGGAAAGCAGTTTTGCTATCATAAAATAGCATCTGGAAGGGATGTTTAAAGGTCATCTAGTCCAACTACCCTGCCATGGACATCTTCAATTTAATCAGGTCAGAGCCCCATCCAACCTGACCTTGAATGTTTTCAGGGTTGGGACATCTGTCATCTCTCTGGGTAACCTGTTTCCTGTGGGTAAAAAGTTTCTTATATGTAGTGTGAATAGACCATTCTTCAGTTTAAAACAACTACCCCTTGTCCTATCGCAACAGGCCATGCTAAAATGCCCACATCCTTCTTATAAGACCCCTTTAGGTACTAAAAGTCCACAGGGAAGGATTTTTGGTAGATTCTCCACGCTGAACAATCTCATCTCTCTCAGTCTTTTCGCATAGGAAAAGTTCCCTCTGATCACCAGACCCACTCCTCTGGACCCACTCTGGCAGGTCCGTGTCACTCCTGTGTTGAGGACCCCAGAGATGAGTGCAGCACTGCAGGTGGGGTCTCATGAGGGAGGGTAGAGGAGGAGAATCACCTCCCTTGCCCTGCTGCCAGCGCTGCTTTGGATGAAGCCCAGGATACCATCGCCTTTCCGGGCTGCAAGCACACACTGTTGGCTCATGTGCAGCCTCTCATCCACCAGTACCCCCAAGTCCTGCTTGGCAGGGCTGCTCTTGACCCAGGCAAAGGACCTTGCATCTGGCCTTGCTGAGCATCGTGAGGTTCACATGGACTCACGTGATACGTGACAAACAAGGTAATGATGGATAGAGAAACAACACAAGATCTAATCAGGAGATGGTTTAATATCAAAGGTAAAATGCCAAGTAAAAAAAATTCTAGAAGCATAGGCTGGTTACCCGTCTAAATATTCTCCTGAGGCCATTTTTTCTGGAGACATCACAGTAAATTTTGGGTTTATTTTTGGCATGGCAGAATTCTTTTTACAGGAAGAATTGGAAAGACAAAGAAAAGCATTAAGTACAGTAGGTTATCTAAGGCTAAGAAAGTAACGGACCCCCTTAAGGAATCAGGAAGTTTTTATTTCTTTGTTTAAGGAAAAATTCAGTTCATCCATATTCTGTATATCAAGGAATATTCTGCCTGACATGCACAGAGTTGAAGAGCTCCTGTACACTGCTATAAATGAAAATATAAACATATTGTCTTCTCAAAGGCACAGTGAACAGCTGTGTATTGAGAATATCCATTAAATAGATATCTAAAACAGAGTTAATTTTGTTCATTATAAATTCATAATAGGCAAGTCTGTACTTTTCATGCTGACTCTAGTTTTATGCTGTCAGAGCTTTTTAACTATGCTACATTGCCTCAGCACTTCATTTTACTGCAGACTGATTGCGTTTCTTGGATGGTTCTATAATTCCTCAAGAAATCATCCCATGGCAACAAAACAAATAGGTTTTATGGACTTTTTTTTTTCCCAAAGTAAGTTAAAAAAAATCTTTTGAAGGCAGCTAGCTTTTGAAAGATTTTGTGTGTGTGTGTTTGTTCCCCACTGGTTCATTCTACCTTTCCATGGAGGAAAAAATAAAAGCAAAACATTTCCTTCTAAGCATAGACCAATCAGCCAAAAAGTTTTGCCCTTGAAGTACATAACTATTGACATCATGAACGTGGTTTTAATACACAAAGTCTTGCATTTGTGAAGATTTCCACGTATAACTTCAAAGGGCTCCAATAGCATTATTTTAATACTGGTTTGCTTTGAATTTAGAGTCCCTGTTGATTGCCTACATTTCCTGCGGAGGACTTTCAGGGATATTACTGTTCACACATTAGGATGAACATTTGAGCCTTGAAATGTCCTCTGGGGTGATTCAACAAACGTGTTTAAGAGTATCCCGTGCTTGAGAAATGTTGCAGGAGCCATGATATAGCCCAAAGTGCAGTACAGCATAGCCCATACCTGCCCCTTTCCCAGTGGACTTGTTCACACAAGTTTGGCACATCTCCTCAGAAAAAAACCTCTGTTTATCCGGTATACCTCACAATGCAAATGTCCCAGTGATCTTGTCTGATGTCTTTGTCCTGGGCAACAGCCACTATTTTTGGTCCTCGCTGGGAAACAATCATATATCTACAGTGTCACCTTGTCTCCTGCTGTACCCCAGGGAAGGACATTAGCTCCTGAACTCACACCACCTGTATGAGGTGAGGGGTCCTAATCCCCATTCATAATTTTCTTCCCCTGCACATAAAAGGTTCTCTTGGACCTTCTGGCATGACCAACCCCCAGAAGGGTTTTCAGGGCAAAATTGAGGACATTCCAGTGGTCTGGGGCCCATCAGGAGGACCAAGTCCGTATGAGTCCAGACTTGCCAGCCCTTGCTTTAGCTGCCAAGGAGACACAGACAAACCTAGTGGGAACAGTGGGAAATTCTGGTGGACCAGGGTGTGGTTCTGGTCCAAGTAATTACTTTTGCTCCGTAAACCCACACATTCTGTTTGATGCAATGCATTGCCTTACACAAAGCTGCAGGGTGGTCATCACAGGATGTGGGTTACACAGCTGCCAGGCTGGAATGGAAACACCTGCAGCTGTTCCGGGCGTGTCTAAGGATGCCATGCCACAGGTACACCCTCGTGCCCAGCAGCAGCAGGGGCATAAGCGATTACAGCAGGATTATAGCAGGATGTTCTGCACTGAGGAAGCTTCACAGAGTCAGTCTTTGGGGGAGCCTTAGGCTGGTGTGGACATCGACCCCTGGGACTGCTCAACACACCCTACAACAAGGAGAAGACTGCGATCATGTTTGCAGGGCCAGAGGCACAGTGTTTGTGGCACAGGTCCTAGTGAAGGGAATGGAGAACCTCCCTTCACTGAGACAGCTGCCAATGCTCACACCCTCCTGGGAGCACAGCACATAGGACCTTGCAGATCTGCCCAGCTCCAGTGTCCAGATCCCTGGTCCCAAGCCCAGCTGCAGCTAGGATGTAGAGTTACAGGATGAATTAAGAGGGTTAGAGCTGTAAGGTCAAACCTCAACTCAATGGGAACAATTTTATTGTTCAGTCACTCAGTCAGCTCTTCCTATTGGTTTGTTTTTCTTGCATGGACATTGCAGGCGTGAGTCTAAAGTTTTCTATAGAAAAATTCAGTTTGGAAATAGCTGCAGGGAGATTTTAGCAGGCATAAATACACACATCCTTGCTAACATTTTTTCTTCTGAGCCCCATTGCAGGAAACAAAAGATAATTAAAGGTAGTTAGAGGCTGAAAAATACTGTTTCAGAAAGCAATATGTAGTGACGGCTCAGACGGTTCAGTGATTGAACTGCCTTTGTAAAGATACAGTCTGCCCTCAGGCCTCAATCTTCTAGGCTGAACATATTTGTCAACAGCCTACCAGCACTTTCTAGGTGGCATTTGGCACTACTCAGAATTGGGTATTGGAGCCATGTTTGTGGCAATGATATATTGCATTATGAAGTCAAATTACTCTTCCAGTGAACTTACAATGATATTGTACTGCGCAGACTCTGTGACATACATATTTCCCTGACTTCAGCATATTTAGCAATCCTCTGTGTACATTGCTGTGCTGTGTAGGCTTGTCTGATCACAGAAATTAATTTTCAAAGCTATTTAACTTACATATGGGAAGCAGAATCTGGATTCACAAACTGTAAAATTCCATGCATTTAAAAATAAAAGAGAGGGAGAGAGGACTGTAGTTCTGAATGTTTTCTGTGGTCTAGACCATGAATGAAAGACACCAAAATGCTTTGGGAAGTGCTTTATTTTCAACCTTCTGACCTGTCTTATAGCCCAGATAACCTTCAGCTGAACTCAGAAGCTGGACTTGAGGATCTTGTGTAAGACATCTTAGTTAATTTGTTTAGATTCAACCAATCCCCAAAATAGTCTAAGTATTTTTCATGAGATTCCCATAAACCTCCATATTTTCAATAATCATAAGTCTCCTTTGACAGTGGGGAAAGTTGCCATGATGCTTGGATATGTCTGTATAATCAGATTTTCATCACCTTTCAGCAAAGAGATTTTTTCATTCTTGCAGAAGGTATGTGTGGTGAAACAAGGAAGTCTGTCTCCAGAACATACAAGACAGTTCCCCATGAAACATGAGCAGCAGAAAAACATAAAGGAGGCAATGAAGATCCATATAGCACTTTGTAAAATAATTACCAGTAATTCTTGATTACACTGCTGGGAAATTCAAGGTGAAGTGAAGGGTCACTGCTGCAAAACTGAAGAAGCCAGAGAGAGCAAGGAGATTTATGCACTTTTAGTCAGCTGAATTAGTTAAAGGAATTAAATGCAAATGTGGATATTTCTTCCCTCCCTTTATTTATAGTGTTGAATAGAAATCAAACTGGCAGTTACTTCTGGTTTTTCTGCTTCTTTCTTTTTGTCCGCTGCATGTTTTGTAAACTGTATTGAGCAGGGCGAATAAATATGGTGGCCACCAAGTGAGCATCACTCACTTGTTTCCACCTCACGTTCTCTTTGAATGAGTTTTTCTCTGGTCTGCTGTCTTTTCATCTTAACGTGAGAGCACATACAAGAGTAAGAGCAAGGAATATAAAAAAGGTAACTTAATGTGGCCAATGATCAGTATTCAAGACTATCAAACATGGTTTCTAAAAATGCCATTGAGATGTAAACACATCAATAAAAGAGAAAGCTCCCATCTGCCTGCCCTCCAGTCCCGTGACTCTGCAGATGGAAGAAGGTGGTCACTGCAACTGTGAGGAGTTTGCAAAGAGATTCTTCCTTCCCATCTGACTTTATGTATTTGTTTATTTAAGTCAAACTTTCTTCATATTTTCCACAGCAACGGGGAAGAGAGGAAAGGTGGAGACAGTAAATTAAATCTTAATCTTGAGCAAGCGTGAATGGTACCTGTGTAGTTTAAGGAAGGGAAATCAGGGTGAGAATGTGCTGCACAATTAAGCCTGTCCAGGTGCCAGCATCTGAAGTGACTCGCCTGTTTATCCCACTTCTATACACAGATGCAGTAAGCTGTAAAGTGCAGTTTATTATGTCAGGAGAATATTGTCAGATTCCTGACTTAAATGTATGTGGCTCCAGTTCCGCATAGCTCTGAGAAAGATCCATTCCCCTCTCTACATGTAGCAGATGAAAGTGGGTGAAAATTACATGCCAGCATGATATTGAGAGGACATAAAAGAGGAAAATAATCTGATGGAAAGTGAATAATGCAAAGACCCTTACTTTAGAGTACACTTTCTTAAATTCACTGGTGAGAGACCAAACTCCTCTCTCTCTCTGGTTTATGATTTATTGCACTCTTATTCCTGATCTAATAATATCTATCAGCCTGGGTCAAATTCTGACTTCAGCAATTCAGGTGAAAATTTAAAGTCATCTGAAGTACTTCTGCAAATAGCATTGGATTTCTTATAGATGTATAGGGGTATAAATGGAATACAGTTCTGGCCTATATCTGTACCTGACATCCACCTGTTCTAGGATCTCAAACTACAAGTGCTGGTCTAGAAGACATGCTGTTTCATTATTAGCATTGCTTTAATTGTGTTAGGACCCAAAATATTCTGAGTGTTTTCAGATCAGCAGAAGACATAGTGTTCCTCCTGCAGAAAGTATATTGTAAAGTAAAAAAGACAAAGGGGGATGGAAAGAGACATAACACCTAATCCAAGGGATGTCTGTAGTAAGTAGAGTTTTATCAGAAATTTATTGTGCTATTTTAACTATCATTTTTAATCTTATTTTCCTAAGGAGCTGGAGCAAGGTGGTTATTCATTGACTTACTGGTCAGTTATGCAGGGAAAGTGTTGAGAGTTCTTTTGTCTTAATTCTTACCTTGCTACGCATGAGGGACTCCAGTCAGGCAGAGTACCCTCTGTAGTAACACTAGGGTCTTTAAAGGGTTGAGTTCATGTTGCAACCTTGGTATTATTTAACTAAAAAGTCAATCAACCATGTGACATACACTCATTGGAAAGCACGCTTCATTAATTCTGAAACTGAAATTCATAAACAAATTGATCTTCCCCTCTCTGGTTTTCTTTCTATGGATCAGTTCTCACACCCTTCTGACCATGCACACCAATAAATCATCTTTGCACACAGGGTAAATATGCTTTACATCCTCCCTCCCGAATTTAACAGATTTGAGGCTTAGTCTCAAAAACACTTTTGGGTCTGGTTAGTTAAAATCAAAACTATGGGTTTGAGCACTGTAATGAAAAGCCCTGACTCAACAGCTCCCCCTCTCAATCCTGGATGCTGTTGGTGCAGAACAGACATGCACTGGGGCAGTTTGCTCTTTCATTTTGCAGAATGAAAGTCATGCCTTGCCCTAGCATTATAAATAGCTCTCCTCGTGCAAATTTCCTTGTGATAGGCAGGCCGTAAAGATCAAGACATGCAATTGTTGGACTTCTCTCCGAACACCCTGAGAACTGGCAGGGTCCACCAAGCTGGATAGTTCTGTGTCAAAGAAAGGGAATTTCTTGATTATATGCCATTACTCTTTTACAGCAAGTTTTGCTGCAGCCAAAGATGTGACCTCAGCATAACTTAAGCATATTCATGTCTAGCTTATAATAGAAAAGTTGGCAGTGCAGTGAGGACTTCTGCAAGTTGTGAATTAGTGTTGGCTGTAAGTTGACTTGGGACTGAAGGGAAGTATTTGGAAAGCTAATATCAGTATTTGACTGCATTTGGTAAAGCCAGCTTGGGTGTTTATAAAACCTTCCATCATGTGTTTCATTGCAACATAGACAGATTTTTGTGCCGCTGAGGAAGAAAGAAAGCGTTCAAGGAGTCTCCCCACAGTAAACGTGAAGTACATCTGTATAATTCTGTTCTGATGTTGATCAAATAGTTCTAGCAGAAGCAGCTCCAGCGTATATCCCTTCATGCTATGAAAACATCTATTTCCAGATCTCAGCCATTAAGGTATAAAAGTTTGAGGGGATCTTTGGCCAGAAAATGCACCAGACTAGATTAAAATTGAACAGTGTTTTTGATCCATTCTCAAGCAGCAATTTGCATATCTGTGTTCCACTCCCAATTTGTCAGATGGTTTTCCAATACTAAAATTTTCTTGGAATGGCAGCCATCCGTAATCTACATCTGTCTGTAGGACATAGCTTTTAATTGGTCCATATTTCATTCAATTCTTAAGGTAACAGTGACCACTTGTACACAAAAGGAGGATTCAATATAAGGTGCTGAGGAGAAAGTCCACCCCAGATGGCATTAAAATGTTTAACTAAGATCCTGTTTCTTCCACTGCTCCAGAATGACTCACTGCTCTCCCCCGCTTTGTTCATGTTTGCACATATCTGGGTGACATTTACTGCTGTCTGCTTCACTTTCAGCCACATACTAGTTCCTTGGACAATTCTTTCCCACCTGATTTCCTATTGTATATACATCTGGGAAGCAAAGGCACATCTGATTTTGTTCATCAAGAGTCCTGTCATTCAAGGGTTTTCTTCATGCTCCTTGGAACCTGGCTATTTCTAGCCATCTTGAGTGGAATGCAGTGATCATATCACTTGGAGATAATGAGAAGGGAATAAAGTTATCACAATACAGTTGAAGACAAAGTTGCACTAATTGGGAATATAGCCTTTCTTCTTGGCTTCTCTGATGAAACCACCTTGCTTTCTCCTGGCACTTCAAGCACTGGAATACATTACAGGCATGGAAGGGGAACCCTTAATCTTTGAGCTAATGTCTGAACAGTGCCCTTAAGGTAGCTTTCTTCCTCACACTGCCTTAAATGCATAACTAAGGTTCAGAGCAGAGCAAGAGTTTGCACTGGTCCACTTTGCAAATACGGGAATTGAGAGAGATGCTGAGGCGTGGATTAAAGCAAGGTCACACCAGCTCTAGCAGAGCTTTATTTTGTTCTCAAGGCCTACTGAGCAATTCTGCAGGGAAGATTAGTTGAGGCCCTCCAGATAAGAGGTTTAAGTAAAAAGAAGAGTAGGTGGAATGAAAGTTTTGTGAGAAGGAACAGATTTATTTTGGCTGCCCTGTATTTGTGGGCTGCTTGAAGAAGAAAGATGTGAATGTGGAGGAGGTGGCTGGGATGATGAGCAAAGGGTGTTAGCACAGGAGAATTCAGGTGTTGTTAGAAGACCATCTTTACCCAAGAATCACATCTAAAAATTTTAAGAATTAATAATTACTTTCTATGCCTCAAAGGACTGTGGTAGATTAAAGTTAGCTGAATGACAGTTGCCCCTCTAGCCATTTTCCCACTCACACTTCTCACAAGACAGAGATAGAAAATACAATAAAAAAGAAAAATATCATGGGTTGAGTTAAGGACAAGGATATCACTCACCAATTGCCATCATGGGCAAACAGACTTGATTTGGGGAAATTAATTTAATTTATTGCTGATTGCTAACAGATTAGGACAGAGAGAAATAAAACAAAGCAAAACCAAAACTAGAAACACTTTCCCCACGCCTCCAATTCTTCCCAGCCTCAAAGTCATTACTGAGTCTTTTCTCTCCTCCCCTTAGCAGACCGCAGGAATGGGTAATTGTGATTATGGTCAGTTCAGAACACTTTATGTTTGCCAGTCTTTCATTCTCACACCGTTCCCTTGCTCCCACATGGAGTCCCTCCCACAGGATACAGTTCTTGACAGCTTTCTCCCATATGGGTCCTTCCCACAGGATGTAGTTCTCAAAAAATTGCTCCAGCATGGGTCCTTTTCAACGGGGTGCAGCCCTTCAGGAGCTGCCCCTGCTCCCCCATGGGTCACAGGTCCTGCCTGAAAACCTGCTCCAGCACGGAGTTCTCTCCGTGGGCTACAGCTCCAGCATGGCCTCCCTGCAAGCTTCAGCTTTCTTCAAGGCATCTCCACCTGCTCTGCCATGAGGTCCTGCACGGTCACTGATGGGCTCAGCTTTGGGCAGTGACGAGTTTGTCTCGGAGCTGTCTGGAACTGGCACTGTGTGACATGGAGCAATTCCTGGTGTCTTTTCACTGAAACCACCTCTGCGGCCCACCCACCACCAAAACCTTTTCAATAAAAAAGGACAGCACTTCTTGTCACTCTGAAATAATTTAATGGGTTCAATTTCTTCAGAGCTAATTGCGACAGTGCAAATGCTTCCAGCAGCTAAACAAAGAGGATTCTGCTGCACTGTCCTTACAAGAGGGAAAGTTGAAGAAAAAGCTCTGCCTGCTGCAGGCTGGTGAGGAGAGGTAGAGGGGGTCTTTGGTCTTGACGCAGACAGATGCTTCCATGATGGGACTGGAGTGTTGGCTGACAGGCAGCTTGAAGAGGGCTAGTGTCCATGCTGAAAGGAGGTAAGCAACTCCATCTGTTAAGGGAGACATGGGAGCAAATCCCTTTCACCTTTGGTATCTGAGAGAAAATCTCTGAGTGATCTGCCAGGAGCCTGGGAGTGGTTCCAGTCTCTGCTGCCATGTGTGCATCCTCCTGACAGGTGTGGGGGTGCAGTGTGTTTTAAACACACATACACACCAATATATACCCGAACACTTGTGCGTGCTTACACATATATATGTGCACTTGCATCCCGAGACAGAAATATTGAAACCCACTTATGCCAATCCATGTCCCAACACACCTGTGCTGGCAAACTGTCACCCTTCCAGTTACTGAAGGTAACTGGATTACTGCTCAGTGGAGAGACTGATGGAAAAGGTAGTGAGAAGAGATGACTAGGGGAAAATAGCTGTTTGCTGCCATCAGTAGCAATGTGGATGACACCTGTAATGTCATCCATTGTCTCATAAAAACAGACAGCATCAAGAAACACAAGATACATGTAGCCAGACTTCTTGGGCTCACCTTTGAACACTCAGGGCAACGAGAGAAAAAAATTAGGAGCTGAAGTCTCAACAATAAGGCCCACTGCTTCGCAGGGTTAGTCACTCAGCAGAAAGCAGTTACCAGCTGATTTTAAGTGGGTGTTTGTTGCTCCTTTAAATAACCAAATATATGAAAGCATTTTATACAAGAGTGCAATCTGCACATCAAGAAATACTTTGCTTTCTCTTTTGTTTGTTTCAGAGCAGCAGAAAACACCAAATATCTCTACCCTATCAACAGTAGCAAGTTCAGAAAGAATTCTGTCTTAGCTATTATGGTGAGCCTGTAGTGTTCTAAAGAAATAACAGAAAACTCATATCTCACTGTTTGCACCATATAACTTTTATACTCCGGAAGCTTGGCCTTACTGAATAAAATTAAATAGATTGCTTTGAGCTGTACAACTCTCTTGAAGTGAGTTTTTGAAGTTAAAATATATGGGTGTCCTTAAAATGTTGTTAGCTAAAATGCATGGGTGCGTGTAACATGTCAGCACATCGTTAAAGCCACTATGAGATCCATGAAAGAGCGTGTTTTGAAAGGCAGATTGGCCTCCTGGCTTCAGGTGGGCAAGTGCCTTCCATGGTTTAAGGTATCACGCAAGCAGAGCTCCTGGTTTCAAGGACAGTCCTGTATATTCTAAGGTTTGATTTAAATCCACCTATAAAATACTACTGTAGCTGTCACTCAAAGGAAACAACCAACCATAATGATCCAGTGACTGCATTTTAAAAGCATCTATTTCCTCATGCAGGTGGGGTGAATGCATTCAACTCAATCATCCCTTTCCACTGATTGAAAAGACATGTTTCCATTTAGATAGTTATTTACAATTATAGCAGTGGCAGATTGAAATATAAAGATATTTTAGCAGGAAGGGGCCTCTTTTAATTAAAATCTCTCTGATAAATTAAGGGAAAATTTATATTAAGAGTCTATGGATAAATAGCATACAAGGATTGGCTAGTATCTCTGGAGGAGCAGCAAAAGGTTTTGAAAAATTCGGAGGATGGATGAGAATACAGACAACTGACTGAAGGGCCAATTTTGCTATGTGTACTATGAAATGCTGAATGGGATTTAGACTTGAGCCGCTCATATATGGTGCTTACTGGTTCTCTCCATTCCGAGTTCAGAATTCAGTGTCATGGTTACCTTGATAATTTGTTTGATGGACTGAGACCCTAAAATCTACCTGCAACAGATTTCTTTAAAAGTTACAGGGAAGGAGGAGAAAATTGGTATTAAAATCTGTTACTTTAGTTAGGGTTAAGTTTTGACTGTAAAATCTCCTTAGAGAAAGCTGTAATTTTTTTTAAGTCTTTCCATAAACTATGAGTTTTAAAATGTGATTATGTCAAATTTTGCTAGCTGTTTTCTACCAAAAGAATGAATTTACTGAATACTGAATCTCTCAGGGTTCTCTGAATGTCTCTTTTCAAAATATGTCTTATGTATATGCATGGCTTAGTTCAAATTGTAAAATTAAATACTTGTAGTAAAAAGGTTTTTCAAAGCACCTTCTATGGATTAGTTTAGGTCTTCGATTCAATAAAATAAATGCAAAACCTCAAAGAAATCAATTTTTTCTCTATTCCATCTTAAGGTATTCCAACCTGACTGCTGGGGGTAGGTGGTGGGAAGATAAGTTGCAAAAGAAAATCAGGTGGGTTAAAAAGACCCTTGAAGAGTTTCAAGGCCAACTCACCATCAGAATATCCATCTTAATCCCCCAAAATATGAAAGATGGCATGATTTATAGGTGTTAACCTGCTTAATGTTATTTCATCTGCGGAAAATATCCAGAGGCATGAAATACAAATAAGCAGAGACTTACATCTCTCCAGAGGCTCTGGTCTCATAGTTCCAGCTATGAATTGAAAAACTCAACTTGACCAGCACAGAAAGCACTGGTTTTCTGTCAAACCAGGTTGGCAGCCCACCTCCCGCTGCCTGCCTGCCCATTCACTCTGGCTGGCTTCGAGAATCTCACTCAATAAAGTCCTGGTAATGTGACCTAAAAGTGCCAATACTAACATCCATTTTTAATAAATGCATAACTCCTTGTCATAGTAGAAAAGTGCTAGAGTTTCTTCTCCTGTATTCCTCCTTCCAATGGATATCAAAAATACACCCATGCTTCATCAAGCCTCTTGATATTTAGAGTATTTTTTTATGGTTAGAAGCACTTTCCTAAGATAAATCCATAAAGAGAGTTATGGAAATTGCTTTCAAATTTAAGAAAATCAATTAAAAATATAGGGTTCCTTTCAGGTTTTTTGCACAATCACAGCAAGGATACTGTTATGTATTCCAAAGGATGGGTTAAATCTTTAAAAATCAGGATTCTAATAAGTATCTTAGGACTCTAGACAATGAGTTGAATGGAGTACACTTAGCAGGAAGCCCCACTGCTGGAAGACTCATACTTGTGCTAAACTTTTGGGAGCGTGTCAGGAGTACTAAGCCTATTGATTGAGAAAATATACATATGCTATGCATTAACACCAACAGGAATGTGGAGATGGATTCCCAGAGATGTCATTTGCTTGTTTTCAAAAGCTATTGTAGCTCAGAGCAAGTAATAGCCTCAGGTTTATTGTCTGTTGGCTACAAGAGATGGGTGCAGAAGCGAGGTACATTACTGTCTATCCCACAGAGGTGCTATGTAATAACACTGTGGACGTATTCAGTTATGCTATGACTTTACCCCTAAAAATATAATCCTCATTTCACGGGTTAGCTTCTAACATGTGGAATACTTTGTTTCATACTCAAATCCAGGGTAAAAATGCAACAATTTTTTTTTGTGACTGGCTGAAACAGAAACCTGTGTCTTTAACGATAAAAGGTGGTGTTCACATGCACTACTCCACTTTAATTCAGTTTAAAATATATGGGAGATGACTGAAATAAACAGATTTACACTATATATATATATTTCATATAAGTGAGTGCCTCCTGTAATAGGAGAAAGTAAATGCCATTATTAATATCCTGGTGATGATGTGACCTGAGAGTTCATTACAACGCTCTAGTATGAAAGCAAATTTCTCTAGCCTGGCTGCAAAGGGGGCTTTGGGATATCTACCTCATGCATAATTCATTGGAAAGCAACCAAAGTCACATATATGAAGGAACACAGTCGCTAGAGATGCTGTCTTGTGCAATAAAGGATCACCCAATGAAGAGCTATCACTTATGACAATACTATTCATATCTTTATTGCTACTGACACCTCTTTAGCAAACCCATTAGCCCCTCCAGCATAGGCTACAGCAGTAGCTAAAAGTAATTATTTTAAATACACAAGTATACTTATCAAATGTTTATAGAAGTGGGCTACTTCAATCCCACTCTCCATGACCAACATCTGATTTAGACTACTACTCTCCTTCTCTTTTCCTAGGATTTCTTCAATTCATCATGTCCATGGATTGGGTCCAGGAAGCCATAGAGTAGTGGGGATTGTGAAAAAAGTCTGAAAATTCTCCTACTTTCTGACTCTTTGGCTGGCTCTGCCTAGGAAGCAAATTTGTGAAGACCAATGCAAGTAACATTGAAGAATTAACTTGCCGTAGTGAGGCCAATGTGATCTGAAGCACTGTGACTTTAAGAAAAGAACCCCCCCAAGAGGGTTTTCTTTTCAAAGCATATCACCATTTTTCACACCTCATGAGAAAGGAAGCACTATTTTAACTCTAATAATCTTAAAAGTATATAGCCAAAAGGAATAGAAATCTGTGGAAACACCTTAGGCTGTCAGTTGACTCTTGCATCATCATTGAGTGCTTCCCAGTCCTGAGCTGGAACTATTCTTGGCACTGTTATTGCTGTTGTGCAGCACAGCCCAGGTCAAAGTAGGACTAATTGTAAATTGACCTGTTTCCTTTGCAGGAATATCATCCAAGATGAGCCTACAAGAAACTGCACATAAAGAAAGAAAGTTTACAGCAAATTCTTCATGACCTTTCTTTCTCTCCCTAGTTGATTTCCTTATGGACTCATTCACAATCCAGCCAAGACTCATCTGCAAATTATCCAGAGCTTTTATTTTTCTTAGCCCTATATTATTTTGGAAGGTTCCTTTGGAATTTTTCTGCCTTGATGTCTAAAAATCTTATTGTCTGCACCCTCTGCCTACTCATGGTCAATTCATATCTATCTATTCCTGAGTCTTTGAATGTCAAATGTTCAAGGTGCTGTGCTTCAGTTTGTAGTACTTTCTTCCCTCTTTCAACAATATATTATCTACCACCACAGCCTCTGCTGACTTCAGTCAGCTTCCTAAGATAGTGTCTCCCTTCAGGATAAGCACTTCTGCTGCCAAGTGGGAGTAACCTCCTCCCATCTTTGTCTTGGAAGTGCCATGTTGAGGGCATTTTAAGACAGTGCAGGCAGTCAGCTGGGGTTCAAAAGAGGGGCTGTTTTCACTGCATCTCTTCCCAATGCCCCTACTTTGTTACAGATTGAGTGAAAGTGTTAGAAAAGCCCTGCCTTAGGTTCAGATTTTCAGCAGCAGCTTAAATTCAGGCAACCCACACCTAAACTGTCCTGGCTCACAAGTTCTTAAAAATGGCAAATCCAGTCTACTACAAAATGAGTTATTTATTGAATAGACAAAGATTAACAGACAAAAGGCCTTAAACAGAGCTAGTTACTACACAGGTTAAAAGAAAGATCTATTAGTTGATTTACATAAAACGGTGCACAACATAAAGGTACCTATATTATAGCTAAAAAAGAAATAGTATAGACTAGCAGTCGATGTGATTTACCACCGAATTGATGATGGTTTACGCAGATTTTTTTCACTCAGCCCCTGGGAGGGTAACTCAAAGGCCAGGATCCTAAACCTTGAGGAGAGATCCCCACACATTTCCAGGGAATGTGCAGAAGACTTCTGCTTTGTAAAAGTTTTGTGTCGCTTTTATCGTTTGTGAAGTGAAGTGTCTGTCTGTCAGAAATTCAAGGCTTATCTCCCTTCAATCTGCTTTCAAGGCAAGATGTTCATTGTCAGCTGGGAATGCCACCTCCACGGCACCAGAGATAACTCATTACTGGATAGATGACCAGCTTGGGTTATCTCACCAATTAGCAGATTCATGTCATGGGGAAGATGTCCTGAGCTATGGCACCAGCTGATAGGCAGAACAGATAAGCCCTCCTGTGGCAGGGAACATCCTGCTACATACTTCCCTCTACAGAAGGTGAATTTGCTGTCCTGAAAGCATGGTTAGACTACTTATTAGCCAAGCTGATACATCTGTCCAAAAATATTTGTACTACTGTTGTCAGTGTAGTCTAAGCATTGTTTCGGTTTCCTTGTGATGACTTCCATTTTCCTGTCTTTGCTCTGGCTGCTCTGTCTCCCAGAGTCATTGGCCTTGCGCCTCTGCTCACCACTGTGGCATGTGTTATCTAGGGTAAACCAAGGACAGTAACAACTTTTTTCCACGTATATGTATTGCATTATTGTCCATTTCTTTTCTTGGTCTCTCTATCTGACAGCTGAATAATCTTCTATTTCTCGCTTTAAGATTAAAAGTTAAACCTCACTTGTCTCCACCATGGAAACTTGTTGCTGTATCAATATATTACCTGATTCCAGCTTTCTTTGGCCATGTACAGACTTTTATCTGAAGTTTGTTTAGGGATGCTGGTCCTGCAGTGACTCAGATCCAATATTTCTTAAAACTTGCCTTGTCATAGTAATCAGACTGCATTCGGAGGAAGAAGGAGGGATGGGATTTGGGATACATCAGAAGCATATGCCCAGACAAAGGAACTTGGAAGTGCTCCCAGTCAAGTAATGCAGTCATAGCTGAGCTGATCTAGCCTTTTTCACTCCTTCCAAGCTCTCAGCTTCTTTCTAATACCTCTCTTGGGAAGGAGGGAGAGATTACTAAAGCAAGGAAGCCTGCAACTTGCTTGTCACGCACATTCCTGACTGGTTTTTGTAACTTTGATCTGAATAAATCCTAAATAACTTCAGCATTCTAGTCCCTGGTTTCTGAGGTCATTTGAATTTCCTAATCAGTATTCCTAGGTTACCAAAGTTTGCTCTCTTTAGAAAAACCATTGTCACTTAATCCAAGACTATCCTCTAGCACCTTCTACGACATTCTCACAACCCTTGAAAACCATATCTAACATAACACTATCTCAACATTTCCAGTGACTGTTTAGTGAATAAATTTATCAGGTGTTGTACTCAGGAATGTATAGCACTTGGTCCCATGTACGCACGTCTCTAGGACACAAAGGTCTTTTGTGCCACTGCTAGTTCCAGTATGGATCATAGATACAGAGGTTCTGTCTTTTCTTCCCTTGCAAAATGCCAGTGCTGATGTGCAGGAGTGTTGTTATTCTAAGGGAATGTTCTAGGAGAATTCTAGATGGTGCTGCAGCAGCCTCAGCTGACTGTGATGATGGCTATGACTAATATAAGCTGGCCTCACTAATCAAGGATAGCTTGTCTGGCAATCAGTTATGTGTGTGAACACAAAATCCAAGCCAGTCCTTACAAGAATGAACTTTATTCAAAGCTTGAGCAAAATAAAGAAATAATATCAGAAGTCTCCTATGAAAAAGGGGTGGGCCTCTATTTAAAAAGAAAAGCCAAGCCAAGCCAAATCTTTTTCTGAGCTATTTTCTCCTTGCAGTGTGACAGATACCTTGTTACTGTGTCCTAGCTGTTACCTGTGGCCTGGCTGATTGATGTACCCTTCTGCAAATTAGCTTCCTTTTGAAAGAATAGTAGCTTTCTCATACTTCATATTTCCACCATGCTTGCACTGGACCAAACTTGAATAGATTATCTTCCTCTATTAGTCCGGTCCCTTGATGAGAATTCTCCTGTCCCTGTTGCCTTTACAACTGAAGCAAACTGCAAGATTCACCTGTTTTCAGGAGTTCTGCCTGTCTGAGGAGGCCTCCCATGACAGGTCTCGTTCCTGTGAGGTCTGGATGGTATCACGTGTCTCTCTTTCAACAGCCCTCTGGTGAGTTTACTGTCTGAAAAGGAGAGAAATGGATGGTTCTTAGCATGCAATAAGAGTTATCTGTATGCTCTCTTCACTAAGATAATGTTTCTTACAAAAGAAATTGCTTTAGGCTGATGGAAGAGATTAGGGACCACTATTGTAAACACATTAGATTAGGCATTTTGCTGTTGGTCTCAGGATCATCAAGAGAGAAATTTGTTCTCTGTGGAGAGGACTGAGGGAGGGGAGACAAATTAAGGAAAAGATGGAGAGGTTGTGGACAAGGCAGAGGCTCCATGGTGTTTATGGAACATGTGCTGCATTGCACTTAAGTGTTCTTTCCTTGCCCAGAGGCTGCTGTCACTTATGCAATCCCCCAAGTTTGCCTAAGGCTGCGTGGGATCCAGTGGAGCACCTGGCCTACCTTCAGCCACATCGGTCACTAGCAGCATGTGAAATGTGCAGCAGGCCATGGTGATGATGTTGCTCTTCACTCTGCCGACAAGCTGATCTCACAGACAGTGACTTGGGCTACCCAAACACAGAGCTGATGAACTCCTGGCAAGGATCCCTGGATCAGACACCATCTGTTACTGCACAGGGAATAAATTTTGCCTCTGAGCTTAGTATCATCACACCCCCCACATCCATCTTGCGTACAAGAAGAAGGTGATATGTTGTAATAAGACAAAGATTCCAGATTTCTAGAATAAATTTGCCACAACTTTTAGCAAGGCTTTGGCCCTTCACAATTGCAATGGTTGTGGCCTTCTACTACCCTTCCTCCTCCCTGACAGCAGGGTCAGACACCTCTCCTACAAACAACCTAACAGACCAGAGCAGGATGCTCTTCCTAAATGATGTCCAGGGTGTTGTGGAACACATTCAGCCAGACACAGCACATGATGTTGTGCACGTCATAGCACTGCGGCACAGTGGACTCAACAGAGCTAAACCAGTAGGCACAGTGGCCTGGCCAGCCTCCTGAGAATCTTATTTACCCAGTACTGGACCAGGTAAAGAGCCTGACTGCTCCACAGTCAATGCTAACTCACTGCAGTGGCCTTGTTCTTTCAGAGCCTCACAGGAGCACAGCACGGCTCAGGATGGAGTTGCCGGTACTACAAGATCAGGGTGACTCAGCAGGACTTCACCAATCATCCATAACCGTGTGACACTTCTACTACCCTGCAAAAGATATTAATTTGAGGGCTGTGGCAAGTGGGATGAGGTAGTTAGTCATCCAGTCTCTTGCTCCTTCTTCTTGCTTATGGTTCTGAGACTTTCAATTTCTCACTTGCCAAATTTATGTCAAACAAATTGCATCATCCTACCATGGTGAAATAAGCAGGAAGGCAAGAGGAGGCTGCACTCCTTAAATGTTTGAAAGGTGCAGAAGAGCTCCTGGGATGCATATTGTTAACAGCTTGTTGTGCCCAAGTTACAGAATAGCTTGCTTGAATTCTTACTAATTTGTTATGTTTAAAGTCATTTTACGGGCAAAATGAATATATTATACAGGCAAAGACAATAATTCGTTGTTATTCTACTTAGTCTTAATAGTCCAGTTAAAAAATTATCTGTACAGTTATGATGATACTAAGACAAATACTTTAAAGTACATAGCATTATATGATATATACAAAAACCTTTAAATAGCAACGTTTCTTTGGTACCCATCACTGCCCCACAGTCCTGAGGTTGCTTGCTGCTGGGAATTTGCAAACAAGTCCTTCTCCAGTTGGAATGCAGCATTGATCATTTCTTCCTTCTCATCCTTGGAAAGTTTGGGCTAATTTTTGCATGTTTGCCAAGAAACTTCAATCCTTTCTCTTTCTTCATTGAGCTGCAAGTCCATGTTATGAGTAAATCTATCAATACCACAATTTACAATGTCAGATAGAAGTCACTTCTAAAACCGTTTCACCCAGCTCCCAGGGCTGCACTCTTCTGGTGACGAGTAACTGAGTACTGGTGAGCTACTCAGGGCCCTGGGAACCCAACCTTTGCCTATGTTTTCAAGGTTGTGTCTTATGTTCCCCAGCCTATAGTCCTCCAAGCTGTGTTTCTTTCTGGGCTTAAAAGTCATTCTGCATGAAAGAGCTACTTGTTATTACTATTAGTAGACGATATTATAAGTATACATATAGCATAAAGTGTTATACCAGAGCTAAGCAAAAGCCAAATCAAAGTTATCTTAAGGATTGCTGGTATTAGCTAAAATAAATTTCCAGGAAGGCCAAACAAAGTCCAGACAAAGCATGAGAAGTGATGGGATCATTGTTGTTAGCTAACAGGAAGCCTGCACTCTGTTCCAGGCAGTGGAATGCCACGTATACTAAGTTAATATGCTGTGATAGACCTTCCCAGCGTATCTCCAGGGCAGTTAACTCTAGAGGGTGGTTCTATAATGCAGATGAGAAATGAGTTCTTAACTGTGGGAGAGTTGACTAACAAAATCTGTGCAGGCTTTTAGTTTGAAGGACTGAGCACTAACACACAGCTCAGATATAGTTCAGTTCCCACCTCAGTCACAACTTCCTATGAATTTTCTAAAATAGTGCTTAATATGGGCACTGTCTCAGTCTCTTGTTGATAAATGGAGAGTAGGGATTGTCTCAATTACCAACAGTGAGAAAGTAAGGGTGCAGGCAGAAGTGTATGAATTCTTTCTGAGCTAAATATATTTATGCACCATTTTTTAACCTCACAGCCTACATAGGAATGAAATATTTCTGGCCTCACCTGAAAATTCGGTTTTTAATTGTTTCTTTTCCTTCTGAGCTAGCAGTTGGACCGATTTGCTGCCACTGTCAACTGCCTCTGACTGGCGTAAAAATGGTATTTTGATGAGGATGTGTACACATCCTTTGGACAGGGATTCTTACTGATGTAGTGGTTTTCCCATCTCCATCCTCATGCATACAAAACACAGGGATGGCACAGAAACAAGAAGTTCCATCATCCCCTGAGGCACAGCAGTCCCATTGCCTGCCATATGGTCAGAGGGACAGGGTTGGGTGCCAAGCTCCACTCTGGCTGAGAAAACATCCTAAAGGTGGCAGAGGTGTTTCCACCCTTCCTGAAGATGAGAAAATGGTGCCCTGGGAACATCATCTGTGAGTTTTTAATGCAAAAAGATGGTTCTAATTTATGTTGAGCATCCACTGAATTAGCAGCCTGTAATTAAATAAAATCCCAGCCTGTATCCCTAGAGAGAGTCCTCAATATCAAGGTTAAATGAATGCCTTGAACTACAGAGTATTTATTTTTAATTTACATGTCTGTACTAGTTTTTTAATACTATTGTGGTGAGAGAGGAAATAAAGGTTTAATGATTAATGGGCACTCCTGTCTTTAGCTTGGTCTTGTCCTATTACCTTTGGACTTCAGGGTCTCATTCTGCTTCTGCTTGGTGAATTTTAAGATTGACCTCAAAACTAGAAGTCTTCAGTCCTTATTTCATCTGATGTGTTAAAATAAACTCCAAAGACAGAATTTGTTCCAGTACAAATAATTGTTATCTTGAGTAAGAGGGGAGAAATGAATGGATAAATATGGATGGCTGTATTGGTAGTCTCAGTGGAAAGAGGTTAAGGAGTGAGAAGCTGGATGTCATCACTGGCACAGGAAAAACGTCAGTGCAGGCAATTTGAGAATACAAGCATGTCTCAGCAAGAGGCAAGGATGCATAAGCTTTCTTTGCAGAGATATAAAATAAAAAACATGAGGTCCCATCTACACACCAGCCATCTTTGGACCTTCTTAAACGAAATTGAAACAAAAAGCCCATTGCACTGATACATATCTAGCTCCTGTCATAACAGCCTTGGAGGGGATCCATGTGAGAAGAATGCCAGTCCTCTGCAGAGATGTGTTGCTGGGATGAGGGAGAGAGATGGGGTCGATGAGGAAGGTGGAGCTCAAGCACTGCTTTGCAGTGTCCTCTTCAGTGAGTTCCTAGCTCACCAATATATCAATACCAACATATCTGTGGGAACATACACTTTCTGAGGTCCATTGCCTGCACAGCAAGTGCTCCTTTACTGCATTGCAAGGCACTTCAAACACTGCACCTTAATTCTACTACTGGTTCCAAGCTGAAGTGACTCTTCAGATCTCAGCCATCATAATTCAAATGGAAATTTCAGTGTGGAGAAGAAATTTCCATCTTCTTTTACGTATGTGTTTCCCACATAGGGAAGTCTTGAAAGAAACTTCCATCTTCTTTCACCTATAGGTTTCCTGTGTAAGGAAATCTTGGAACAGCCTTCAGAAATAAATCCATTCCGTCAGCCTGCAAAGTCAAATGAGCTCATACTTAAGGCCTCTCATCTTCTTTCCATCTCTCTCCAATAGGTTAAGGTTTTTTCCAAAATGTGTAACACTCTGGCTCTTTAAACAAGTAGGATATTTACTACTGCCTCCAGAGAGACCATTTTTAGGCCAATAATTAAACACTCTTGAAAATGTCACTGGTACTTTCTTCTTTATGATCCTGTTATTTGTGTTTCCCCATCATGATCGCCTCCTCCAAAATTTCTACTGATAGTTACACTAATTTTTGATTCCCCTGATGTACCCATAAGCAGGAGATATGTCATGAGATATCAAAACTAATGCTCATGTTCATTAAAAGAAAACTAAGAACTGGTGAAATCTGTAATAGCCACCCACCTACCAATCATGGTGACTGAGTCTCAATTACTCTGTAGCCTGTAGAAAGAGCTATGCAGCATGATACTGGGGAGCTGATGGGAATGCCATATTGGTAACACTTTTGCATTCATTATCTTTGTCTTATTTTCTTCAAAGTCTGGAGCTGTCAAAAATCCATTTTCAAAACATTTCCTGATAACAATTTTGCAAAAGTTACTGTGGAGAAATTAAAAAAGAAAATGTCTTGACATTTTTATTTTGGAAAGTTTACAGATTTCAAAATTCTAAATGTTAATGTTATGACATAGAGCTATTTTGACTTGTATATTTTTATGTAATTTTCTGGTGTCCTTGATTTGGCATTTTTCATGCATTTTACAGTTCACATTTCAAACTCTGACCCGGAGAACGTTGTAGCTAAAAAAATCCTGCCAAAACATTGCTTTAATCTTTAAGAGCAACAATTATTTAAGAATTGTCTGACACCCTACATGGGATTCATTTCAGGTGTTATATGGCTAAATTATATGAAAAATTCCCTCCTAGTCAAGTTAGAGAAACTAGGCACTGTTGAAGTGTATTTTGTCTACTTTGTTTTAGACCTCATGCTTAGGACAAGAAGAAAAGCACTCCATGAGGGCCTCATTCAGTAAGTGATATAGGCATTCTTTGTCATCTGAGAGATGCCAGGGTGTCTAAGACATCCTTAGGGAGCTCTGTTTCCACCTGGAGTGGCACGGTGGGTGAGACAGCCTCATAATCTCAGAGAGCATTGGACTACAGAACTGAATCCAAGGTTCCAAGGTGTTTGATACATTTTTTTTTCTCTTTTGGTAGTAGAAAAGAAGATTTTTAAAAATTATTCAGTTATCATAGATATTCAGGTGGATTCAGATGACTAAATTTAGATGTCTACTGCCATGTGGGACATTTTAGGGATCCCACTTGACTCAGTTTTCTTTCCACTGTGGCCTGAGCTACCTGTGTGTCTTTTGTGATATCTGCTTGCCCCAAGAGGATTCTTAGACATGCCAGAATAACTCACGTGGCATGAGGTACCTAAATTTAAGGATCAAGATCCTGCCCTTTAGGTGGCATTAATTTGCAGATTATGACACCTAGATTTAAGTTTCTGTATGTGCACCAAATGTCCAAGCTTCCAAAGGATTCAACGCTGCCAACAGAGCCTGGAGAGCAATCTTGCTGTCTAAATGTAGCAGTTGTGGTCACTTGGGATCACAGTATCACAGAATCAGTAAGGCTGGAAAAGACCTCCAGGATCAAGTCCACTGGGGCCTCCCAGCTGCAGACATGGCCTGCGACTTCACAACAGCCCAGCTGTCCCCTGGGTATTGTGTCCCCACTGCCTGACCCGTGCAGATTGTTCAGACACCCCAGGGGACTTCAAACGGCACCAGAGAGCCCAGGGTAGCAGTGTCTGGGGTTCTGCAGGGTGCACACTGCACTGCTGACATGTAGGTGCTGTAATGTGGTGCTGATGCCCACCCCTAGAGATGGTGAAATAAAAAACATGCCTTTGTCAAGCTGCTCACTACTGACCAGATAAGATCTTTAGATCTAGAAAAAAACCCCAAATACCCAAGGGATGTTAATTACAGATCTCCTCAACAGTTATAAAATAAGAAAAAAATCCAGCAACTTGAATAATATAGAAACAGTAGTAAAAAGGCTTTGAATTAAGGGAAACCAGAACAATTTCAAAATGTTATTTTACTGTGTGAGAAACATTGAAAATTCTTTAATTTTTGCAATGACAAATGCTAAAGAACACGTTCAGATCAGCAACTGAAAAGTCTATGGATTTCAGGCTGGTTCTGCTCTGGGAGACCTGCCCTTTACCTTCACAACTGCACAGCCCTTCTGAGAGCCACAGCGCACAGCGATGTCATTCCTAACCTGTTTTCACTGGAGACACCTTCATAAAAATCTGGACTATAAAAGAGATTTCTCAACTATTTTGACTGAGCCAGAGGCACCAGATTTTGTTTAGATTTTGCTGAATCTAGCAGGCTCTGGATTTATACACTGTAATTTTGGAGACACTCATCTTTCAAAACATTTTTTTCAAAGACTGCAGTCCTCCTGATTTTTTTTTTTTTTTTTTTTTTTTTTTTTTTTTTTTTTTTTTTTTTTTTTTTTTTTTAAGCTACAGCTCCTAATAAATAAGCTGGATGATTTTCTCTATGACTTTTTTGGAGGTATGTTCTGCTAGAAAAATGTATGTGTGAAATTTTGGATGGATTGCTCGAGTTTGGAGAAAACTAGAAAAGAAGAAAATTGATCTTAGTTACACAAATGTTACTATGGAGAAACTCCTGTCTCTGCAACAGGGACAAGAAATGGTGAGTTGAGATGCTGAAAAAACTGCTGAAGGAGAAGCTAATGAAATGTGGTTGGAACATTTACTCATTCTAAATCTGCTGGAAAGAAAAAGAAAGGAAAGAACCTGCTTTATACGTAAGCAGTTGGAAACATCACTCCCCAGTAAGAGAAAAGCTCATGGATCAGGCAATGTATATTCAGAGAACCATGGTTATCCAGAAAAAATACGAGCAGCTTTTTAATTTTATATATCTCATAACTGGACCTGTCAGGAAACTTTGGTACAGAATGAGAAAAAATGCAGGTAAAACTAATGGAAAAGTGAAGATTTGTTAGATCCCATTAACCTGCTCGCTGCCAGTATGTGGTTCATACTAAAGACTTGATGATGATGACTTTGGCCTCCAGGAAAATAACAAGTCAGAGAACTTTGATTATCTGCAGATTATTTCAGAAGGTAACAAAATAAAAGAAAATGAAGCTCATTTACCATTTTACATTCCTAATGTCTAATCGATTTTTTTCCATTTCTTAGCCCCATTCACCTTCTTTAGGCTTCTACTTCCTTCAAGCAGTTGCCACTTATTACCTTTCTTTCCTTCTCTTCCCCGTTTTTTCATTGCTTCATTAAATGAGATGCCTTAAATATCCTATTTCCTGTATCCTTCAGTCTCATAACCTGTGTTTCTGCTTCCTAAAACTTGTTGGCATCCTTCTCCTCTTAGAATGCATGAGTTGAGCATCGTAGCTTAAAGACGCTGCTTGAGAATACAGAGCCAGACATATTGCGTGCTGTGTACGAAGCATTTGCATATGCAGCACCAATTTGCACAAGTATTTTCAGCTGCTATCGCACATTTCAAATTCATGTGTGCTGTTTTCTGTCATCTTTCTGTACTTTTCAGCTTTGTTGCCTCTCATTTTTTCTTTCTTTTCAGCCTGAACATATGTTAGATTAGTAGGGGTAGTCTTCAATGGAATCTTGCTTTTAAATCTCTCTAAATCCCTTTTATTATCTCTCTACCTATATTTATGGTACTAAGCTGGTGCTTGATTGGGTTACTCTAATACAAATTTCTGTGCAGTGTGACCTGCAGGCTTTCAATAATGTGCTGCTTATTTTCTCATTAATAAGGTGCTCAGTTTAAGAGAAAATTCTCCAATCTCAGTAATGTATAAATAAAGTGCTCCTGAAACTTATTCTGGCATTCAAAACATTTTTACAGGCTTTTGATACAGAAGATATCTTCTATCCAGGGTAATCCTAATTTTCTTTTCCAGATAAGAACTTGTGAAATGGGATGGTTAGTACTTAAGTAAATCTACAAATATCTTTTGAATTGCTTAATTTTAGCACTTCTAGAAAAGCAAATCTTATGGCCAGTGTTTGTTTTTCAGCAGCTTGTGTATTGTCTAACATGGGGATAAATTATTTTGATTAATTCACTGACTTTTCAAGATGTTTTATTCCACAATTTGCTGAAAGAAAAGCAAGAAAATCGATTAAAAGAGGAGGATCCACTGATTAAATAATAGTGGAAAAATCTAGCCCTGTAAGCTGTTTTTTACATGATTTCTTCTCTCTGCCCTTACTTCTTAAAATTTCTTTTTCACAGATCATTTCCAAAGATTATTCCATCCTAGTCTGAAGGCCACAGTATTTATTTTTATTAACTTCTTAATTAATTTACTTTTATCTTAGTTTTACCCCAGCTACTTCTACCTCTCGACTTATAGTTTACTTGAGACAGATTCTGAATCTACTTAAGTCAAAGTGAAATATACCACTCTTTAACTGGAAAAGGAGGCCCTGCTTTTTAGCTTTAGTTTCTGCACATTAGTTTTATGTTGCTAGTGAAAGTAATAGACATTACTTAGTGGAGAGCACACAGAGCCAGTCACCATGACTCAGCTGACATGAAGTAACTTGCCTACCTGCAGTAATTCAATCATGCTCAATTATGGGGCCACATCATCAATTTTATTGCTGCAACTTTCAAGAGTAGGTGAAGCCTACAGCTTATATAACTCTGGGAGGTGATTGCCCTAAGATATGATCAAGACCAGCTGGATTGTATGCATTCAGATTTCCAAACGTATTTGAGTAAGTTTTCCCTGTACCTAATATTTCAACCTTTTTTGATGTATATTTTTACTGATGACAGGCTTGATACCACTGTGAGTTATCTCAGTCACTTCTGAAACATTATTAATTTCATGTCTTCATATTTATGAGTAGACCTACTTTATTCCCTCTGGTAAGCTTCCAAAAGCTGTTATACTGCTTTCATATCTCTGGCACATATTAACTCATTTTGCTGCTTTGCTCCCAAATATCAATTTTCACTTCAAGCCTGCAAAATTTAGCAGCAATCCACTGAAAAGTTGATAGCATTTTCAGGAGAAGTAAGACCCTGTTTTCAGTGACTCAGCTCCCACAAGATGTCATACTATCAAAACATAAACAATAGTTGTGATTAGTAGTACAAATATAGATTCTTCCCTGGGGTCAGGAGAGTTGTGAGTGTGGTCTGCTAAGTTCTGATGCAACTTTTCATTTCCACCGGTTTTCTATGCAAAAGTAAGCTACAGTGTTGATTTTTTTTACAGAATGATAGAATATCTCAAGTTGACCCATAAAGATTATTGCATCCAACTCCATGTTCACCACAAGACTAAGCTTCTATATCTTAGGAGTGTTCAAATACCAGTCTTAAAAGAAAGCCTCTAAGGGAACATTTGCCTCAAGGACAGGGCAAAATTACTTCTCTCATACCTGAAACAGTCATTCCTGCAGAACTGTACTTATTTTTATAAGGGTCATAGGTTCTCAGTCACATTCCTTTACATGTGTTGGTGATGACCATCAACTTCTGTAACTCAGTGCAGATGTTGAAGGGTTTCAGGGGATCTTGGTGTTCATGCTGGCTATCCAGAAGGAGTGGACAGACTTTAAAATTTCTTTTAAACTCCCTCTGAATATACTAGAGAGTTTCTCTCCCATGGATAGCGCAAAACACATAATTTGGATACTTCAAACTTTCTCTTGATCCAATGATATAGTGCCTGTCATACATCACTTTTCTTTGCCAGCAGGGAGGCTCATCAACTCTGACATTGTTACAGATATCAGGAAGATTCAGAAATGGCAGGAATGAGAACAGGTGTTATTATTTTCCAAAACCCACCTATGGGAGCTCAAGGCTGCAAACAGACCTTCCCCCCCCCCACCCCCACCCCCCCGTAGGCCTAGTCTTCAGCTTATGGATGCAGAAAATATTCAGCAATTTCTTCCAGCCATGTCTTTTGCCATGCAGATCCCATTGGTTTGAACTGTCAAGCAGAGCTAAATTGTTTGCAGCTGATCTTCCATCTTGACGCTCCCTGTCAGTACAAGCCCATTGGTGTCGAGGCACAAAATAACAGGTTGCATCCTATGCCTGTTTTGTGTACTGAGAACTTATTTTTCATTGTTATCAGGGGGTTTATTGTTTGTCTGGAGTTGCTTGTTTGTCTGGGGTTTTTTGTTGTTTGGATTTGGGTTTAGTTGGTTTGCGGTTTTTGTTGGTGATGTTGCTTTTGGGGGGAGGATGAAACTTTTATTTTGATTTCCTTCCCCTGTAGATTACAATTAGGGGGATCAATGTGTTTAGACAAAAAAAACCAGGAGATAACTACATTATCATTATTTGACTAGGAAGTTTCCATTCAGTTTGAACATATACATTGAAGATTATTGTAGTATAATTACAGTGGGGTTTGAATCTCAAGAGGGCCTTACAAGTACCTTTTCAAATGAAAATTGATCAAGGCTAACAACAGGAATAAAAAGTCCAACTATGAAAAGTTTTTAGAGTCTTTTAGGATACTGAGGTTTTATGTATATTGCCTCTGTTGTCAATTCACTGAGTGCCCAAAGCTTTGCTGTCTTCTGGGGAGAAACCTGCTTTAGCTGAGAATCTTAGAAAAAGAACCCTGACTGGATTCAATTTTTTTTATGTAATTTCAGTTAATAATGGTGTGATTACACTTTTTTCTTTGAATTCAAACAGACGAAAAATTCTTGCTAGTAGTTAAGTAATTTTATATTAACTGCTTCACTTGTCGGAAAAGTACAGACAATTTTATTAGCTAAGTATTTGACTTTAAAAAAAAAGTCAGAGTGGGGGAGATAATGTTCCTAAAGTCTTTGTCCTGTTGTATGTACTTCAGGATGAAATATTTTTCTGTTTCTGTTGTTGCCCATCATTTGATGTTTGGCCCAGAGTCTCACCAAGCTGAATGTCTCTCCTTGACCCCTGCGAAGAGATGACTGCTGTACCATAATCTGCTGAAACTGAGTACATACCCTTCCCAACAAATGAGTTTATACCCTTCCCAGCCCTGTGTGGCAGCCAGATGGCCCTGAGAAATAGCCAGGCATAAGAAAATTGTTTCTTTGTCAGGTTATGCCTTTTCCTCTCAGCCAGGTTTATCTTACCGCAGTGGTACAGAAGCTGCATTACCAACAGCATTGACTGAACCATAGTGGATGCCTGAGGAAGTATTTGGATGCACAGATGAGAAGCTTGACTAAAGGGCATCCTGCTTCTCTCTGCAGAGCCACTTGTGGGGAAAACTCCTTCGCTGGGGGAACTCAGACTTTTCCAGGCACTTGAAATTACATCATATACATATCTGCTAAAGCCACTTCTTGCTGGCTTTTAGTGCTGTCTTGCCATGCTTTCCACTTTTCTTTCTTAATTATTTCCACTGCTATCCATCTTGTCTTCCATTCCTTTCCCGGTTATAGTAGTTCAATCATGGTGAAATGAGGCTCAGAGCTTAATAAAGTTCACAGTTGCCTTCAATCTGGAAGACAGTGTGGTCTTAGAATTGGATATGATAGGACCCCAAAACCACTTCTCAAGAGAGAATAGGCTGAAGTAGATCAAAGCATCATCAGCCCATCATTAGTAAATTAATGGTTTGCTTCCGAAATTACATATCTATAACATCTGCCAGTCCCTCTGTCTTTCAGTCCTCCAGAGAAGGAAGGTTATGGTTTTGGTGTAAAAGAATCAATTCAGGTGCATAACAAAACTAGAAAGGTTTTGGTTTTTTTACCTCTGAAGGGAGGACAACACTGGGAAACATGCCAAAACATCAAAAAGGGAAGATTTCTATAGTGATTTTTCCCATCAGAACATGGGTATCATCAGACTATTTCTTTGCCCTCTATCTCCTTGAACATTCAGTAGCCTGTCTGGAAGTCTCCTTTGTATACATATCCTCAGGTATACAAATCCTTAGGACTCTGTGAGGAGTCTTCGTTCTCTCTTACAGGTTATTTCAGATATTTTGTTCTTCATTTCCAGGTTAGAATGAAAGCAAACATCTGAGCACCTGAGTGCTCCAAAGACTTTTTCTGCTGAATTCTAGTACTGACAGTTTGAGGGTGATTAATAAATTGTTTGAGCTTTTCACAGAAAATGACACACATAGCAGCATATGGATGAGCCTGTATTACCATCAGCTCCCTTTACAGCCAATAAAGAGAAATAGGCACTTTTGGCTTATGATTCACCTGATCTCTTCCAGCAATCCACTTAGGAGAAGATGGCTCGTGTCCTGTAAGTGTTTATTCCTCTCTGCTGAGAAGGCATAAAATCTAGGCCTGTCTCAGACTTTAATGCATTTATTGTAGGCATCCATGGAGAAGAGTGGTGAATGCCAAAGGAGTAGGACTGATAAATTTCTGGAGGAGATCCTCTTGTGGACAGCACGTCTGCCCTGGGAAATGTAAAAAACTGATATAAAAGTGCTTCTTACTTTTCAGCAAGCCCTTACATAATGAACCTGCTCCAAAGAAAGTAGACTGACTTCTGTGTGTTTGCTTTTTGTAATCGTTTCCTTACATACACATTTGTTGGAGGAAAATTTCTACTTATTTTCTGAGACTTGATGTAATTCTTGGCTCATTACACCTAAAGCATGCCCTTCTCTTGAACTTGGATCCTGTTGTCCTGGTTTCAGCTGATATAGAGTCCATTTTCTTCCTAGTAGCTGGTACAGTGCTGTGTTTTGGATTCGGTATGAGAATAATGTTGACAGCACACTGATGTTTTGGTTGTTGCCAAATAGTGCTTAACCAGGGTCAAGGAATTTTCATTTTCCCGTGCTCTGTCAGTGAGGAGCTGCACAGGCTGCCTTGAGGGAGCACATCTGGGACAGCTGGCCTAAACTGGCCAAAGGGCTATTCCATACCACAGAATGTCAAGCTCAGTATACAAACTGGAGGAAATTGGTCTGGAGGAGACAATCGCTGGGAGATCGCTGGAAATGGGGCGGGCATTGGTCATCGGGTGGTGAGCAATTTTATCATGAATTGCTTGGGTTTGTTCTTGGATTTTATTTCTCATTCTCTCTCTCCTCATTTTTTTTATTGTTACTTTTATGATTTTATATTGTTTCAATTATTAAATTGTTCTATCACAAGCCATGAATTTTGGTGAGTTTTTTTCACTTTTATCTGATTCTTCTTCTCATGCCACCATGGGGAATGGTTTGAGAAAGTTGCTGAGTGGTATTTAGCTGTGGGCTGTGTTAAACCGAGATACCTATATACCATGACTCAGAGAAATCCCCAGGCACACTCATGCAACTGAAAGGATTATATCCAATTGCTTTCTCATTGCCTCTGTTAAACTCATAAACAAAAAATAAAAGGGTCTTGCTTGTCTTTCCTACTGGCAACCTCAATACCCTCAAACTGTTCTCCTCTCAGTTATCTTTTGTTGTACTTTTTCTCATGTTGTCCCATTCAGCCAGGCTTTGAACCACTACATTATTGCAAATAATCCCCAGCTCAGTGGCATTAGTGTGGTCCATTGTCCAAATATAATCAGATGCATACGTCTAATCTCTTACAAAGACACGTTTTACCCATCTCATTTATAAAGATGCAGTTTCCTTGTCTGATACCAGTCTTTTCACACAGATTTTTGTCCATGACTGGGACAGAGAGAAATTATGTGCCAGACTGGCCATTGTGAGTCTGATTAACCTAAGAAATATTATTTCCTTTAGCCAGGATATCCATGAAAGGGTACATGATTTTGGGGTAACAAGTGCCACACATGTTTCAGTAGATATAGTGGGATTTGGTAGCAGTGGAGGCTCGGTCAACATTCTTATCAGCACAGGATGAGGCACACCTCACGTAAAAAACAGTTAAGGTAGCTGACTCAGTTTTGATTCATTCTTCTCATTTCCTCCTTTTTTTCTTGTCAGTTTACCGAAGACTGAACACATCCATTTCTGTCTTTCCATATCTTAAACTCACTGCTTTCTGCTGCCACCGTCCCCCAACCCCAATGTATTTCAGTGTGAAAAGGCAACACATTCTCTCTTTGACATGGAAATTGTTCTCATAATTATTTTTATTGATTAACTGAATAGAAAAGAACATGAAGCACACATATGCCCTGTGTCTGACAATCTGTTACTTTCAGTTGCAGAAAACAGTAACAATCTTAGATATAATGACACCAATTACCTTCTCTCCCTCTAAGTTGCACAAGAAAAAGCCTTCTCATATAAAAACTAATGCAGGAGTGGGAAGAGTTTTTTCTTCCCTATTAGGCTCTGTGCACTACTGTGAAGGGCAATGTGCAATATGTGACTCATACTCCACTGTTGCAATGAAAGCTTTGCATAACAGAAGTAACTCGTGCATAACTTTCAACAAATGTGTAACTTCACACGGGTCCTACATGAGTTTTCGTGCCTCGTGTAGGTATTTGTATGAGCATGCCTGGAATAGAGGAGTATCCCAAGCCACTGTTCACAGAAGTGTTTTCACATCTCTGTTTTGGGAGGGGACTTTATCAATGTCTGTAAGGATCTGAACAGAGGTGTCGAGAGGTTGGAGGGAGCCAGGTTCTGCACAGTGATGCCAAGGAATAGAACAAGCAGCAATGGGCAGAAACTGAGGCACAGGAAGTTCCACCTGATCATGGGGAAGAACATCTTTACTGTTCACGTGACCCTGTGGTCCTTTCCAAACTTACCCATTCTGTCATTCTGTGATTCCCTATAAAGTTTAGTGGCCCAAGTGCCCAAAGCCCACTGGGAAAAGGAATTGCGATTCCCCACACTACCCAAGGCAAAAGAGTCAGTCTGTATCTTCCTCAGGCCATCAGACCCTGTCACTGGTTCAGTCCCAGTTTTGTGATGACTGACACATTCAGAAGATGTGAATATAGTACCTATCTTCTTGGGCTTGGAATGGGAGATGTTCCATGTCCTAGGCATGTGCTACAGACTACTGAACAAAAGGCGGCAGCTAAACTGACCCTGATAAAACTGTATCATCCACAAGTAAAGTACTTTTGGAGAACGCGTTTAAAGCTGACCACAGTACGAACATCAGGACAAGCCAATGTGGCAACTGGACCAACATGGATGTACTGACTGATTTGAGGCCCCTCAGTGGCATGTAAGAGCCATCTCTCCAAGGGGAGATCTTGGACAGTTTACTCAGGCTTAGAGACGTAGAACATTAAAGTTCTAAATTTTAAGCGGGATTTAGCCCAGCTGTACACACTACCTCTAAAGTTTGAAGTAATTTCCTGCATACTGTGGCTGTTATATTGCACCCCATTTCCCTTATATTCTGTCCAGCAAGTAAAGGACAGAAATTGTATAGAAAGCTACTCTCTTATTTGAAGAATAAATTCCAGTGGCTGGTTAGGATTTTGTTTCAGTTCCCACATACCTTTGCTTTCAATAAATAAAGTCATTAACAGTATGAATTTGTCGGCCTTTTATTCCCATCACTGATTCTTGCTAAGTCCCTTCTCAGCTATACAAAAGATTTCTTCGGTATTTTCTCCCCATGAGGTACTCATATACTGTAATCAAATCACCTCAGTTTTCTTTTTGAGAGCTAAACACATTGAGCTCTTCGAGTCCTTTATGTTAACAGAAAAAGTATATTCTTCTGAGCAACTGCCGCTCCCATGTGTCACTCTCGCATCTAAGAAGGACAGTACATGCATAAAGCTGAGAAAGCCACATCTGCAGAATACTTTGGGCAGTCATTCAATTTTGTTTCTCTGTCTGCTCTTAAAAACAGGCAGGTAAATAAGTAGCTATTCTAAATTAAAAGGTATTTCAAAATCTCTGTGTCTTCTGGCAGGCAGAAGAAAAGCTACTGCTTTGGATTTGAGTGTTTTTTAAATTGTCTAACACCTTTAACAGTCATTTCTACTTAAATGAAACAAAAGTAAACTGTTTCAAATTCTGATTTCCTTCCATTCTGCAATAATTTGCAACACACTGCTGATGCAATTTTGGAAAATTAGACTTTTAATTTACTCCACTCTGTTCATTTTACATTGCAAGAATTTTACAGGCAGAATCCTGAAACCAGGATTAAAAAATCTTAAAATAGAGCCAAGATTAGGCCACTTAAGAATTTCTCCCATTTCAGGATGTTTTCCTGGTCTTCCTAAATGGCATGTGTATGTTTCTGTATCAGGTTTGCATGGCCAAGCTTTGGTAGCAATGCGGGCTACAGGGGTGGCTTCAGTGAGAAGCTGCCAGAAGCTTCCTCTATGCCTGGCAAAGCCAATCCTTGGTAGCTCCAAAGACGGATGTGCTGCTGATCGAGGCTGGGCCAGTTAGAGATGGTGGTAACACCTCTGTGATAACCTATTTAAGAAGAAAGAAAAAGAGTTATGGCACAGGTGTAATTGCACCCAGAGAAGAGGGGGGTGAGAACACGTGAGAAGAACAGCTCTGCAGACACCAAGGTCAGTGAAGAAGGAGGGGGAGGAGCTGGGATTCCCCTGCTGGCCCTGGTGCAGCCTGTGGTGAAGCAGCTGTCCCCCTGTAGCCCATGGGGATGCAGAGATCCACCTGCAGCCCATGGAGGAGATCCATGCTGGAGCAGGGGGATGCCTCAGAGGAGGCTGTGATGCCATGGGAGGCCCACGGAGAGAGGAATCCCTGCTAGAGCAGCCTGCCCTTGAAGGACTGCACCCCCTGGAAGAGTGACTCAGTTGCAGCAGTTTGGAAAGGACTGTTGCCTGTGAGATGGACTCATGTCTGAGAAGTTCAGGAGAACTGTTTCCCATGGGAGGGACCCTGCGGTGCAGCAGGGGAAGGATCCCTCTCCCTGAGCAGCAGGGGAACCACGGGTGATGAACTGACCATACTCCCGATGCCCTGGGGGTAGAGGGAAGGGGGTTTTTTAATTACTTATTTTACTTCTCATTATTCTGCTCTGATTTTGTTAGCAATAAATGAAATTAATATCTCTGATTCTACCCTGTTTTGCCCATGACAATAGTTGGCAAGTGATCTCTCCCAGTTCATATCCCAACCCACGAACCCTTCATTATATTTTCTCTCCCCTGCTCCAGCCGTGGAGTGCAGTGATAGTGCAGCTTTGGTGGGTGCCTGGCACCCAGCCAGCCTTAACCCACTACAGTCTCATGTTCGGGGGTTTGTTTTGGTTTGATTTTTTTATCCTTCCTTTAGTGTATTGGTTAGCACATTTTGGGGGTTAAGGCTCCTCTTACTTTATTCCTACATTTCCAACATCTGTTTTGGGCTGGTCTCAAGTTCCTCTGTTCGGTATCTTTCAGTTCTTTATCTCAGAGCATAATGAGTTGTGGTTTACCCTTTTCCCTCGATAATACAGCCAGATCTCTACTAATGGTAAATGATAAGGATACCTTCTGTAAAGCTCCAACACCAGTTAAAAGAGGACTTAATTTAAAATATTAAAGTCTACCACAAGGGTGATTTTGCAGCCATCTTCATTTCTAGTTCTACTTCAAACTTTCTGACAGACCATTAGTTTTGGTAATATTTAGTCAAAGAGTCTCAAGAAAAATCTGATCTCCTGAGACACTGAGAAAGTGAAAAAATGTAACACCAGGAGTCAAAAAGGTGAAACAAAACAAGAATTGCTTGTTATTCTTATATGAATTAAACAATTCTTGTTAAAACGCATCTGACTGTAAAAGAAAACCTGAAGTATAACTACCACGTGGTAAGTTGAAGCTGTAAGTTGGATTTGTATGCCCTGTCCACATGGTTAAATACTCTACCTGACCTAGAATTCCCTCTAGCCCAGTTTTCTGGTCACCAAAAGTTCTCAGAAACTGAAAATATTGCCAATACAGTAAAAATACAACACACTCTCTCATTCTCATTCTATGACGATAACAAGAGTTGGTCTGTTTTGTAATTTTTTCCATCAGTGACAATAAAAACTTTTATTGTTTTTCAGCTCATTCTGGGCACAAAGTCCCTCACTGGGGAGCCAAATAATAAAATCCTTCCATTCTTGCTCAGGGGCTCTATTGGAAATGGCTGGGCAAGATTCCCTGGATGTAGTTTAATATTAGACAGCTGTAGATGACCATCCTGAAAGGAAAGAAGTTTAAAATACCAGTCACGTTGTCCATAGAAAGATGCCATTCACTATCCTGCTTGACTCTCCATTCTGCAGAGGCATATGTTTCTGTAGATTACAGGAAAATAAATTGCTCCTGTCTGGTTTATTAAAATGGCTGGGTGATCATTGGGGTTTTTTGCATCTGGGATGGCCGTCTGAACTCCCTCTCTGTGATTCACAGGAGTCATAAGATGTCTCTGAGGGCTGACCAGTGGCAGTAACTTTCATTGTGTCAGCAACTTTCATTGTGTCAGCAGTGTATCACTGCAGAGTTTTCAAATTAGCAAAATTTTCTGATTAAACATAGATGCAATTTAAATATAGATGCAAACGTGCCCTAGATGTAAAATAACCACTTAATCAAGCTAATTAGGATAATTGAATCCCTAGGCCGTAAGAGTGCCCTCAGTTCAGTTCTTTGGGAAGCTGCAAGGTAACTGAAATGAATTAGCATGGTCACCACTTGGCATAGTGCTGTGGAGAAGTGAGGGCAGTGGAAAAACCTCTCAGGACAGCATCTCACATGAATTAGACAGGAATTATTTCAAGAAAAACTCCCTGTAATATTCAAGCAGGATTGATTTGCACTCATGCTTTCTTCTAGTTGAGCTTGAAAATTCGTGCTTTTTCTATGACTGTTTTGGTTTGATTTTGGTGATTCTTTTATTGTATGATGATTTCTCTTTTAATAAACCTTATCTGCTTGAAGGTCTGAAGCCACCAAAGCGCTTTTAAAAGACAGGTTACTAGGCAGACAGAAGTCTGCAGCAAAATATCCCTGAACTCTGGCAAGACATTTACCACTACTTTGCTCTGAGCTTTGGCAAATGACTCAACCTTCTTCTCTTCTCCTCACTTTAATGCATGCTACTTAGAGCCCTTAGTTTCCTGGACTATGTTACGCCATGCAGCTCCTGTGAATGAGATGGAGTTTGTAGAAAAAGGAACTGCAGGCAGATCCACAATCACATTACTTTAGCAGCACAGCTTGATGTACTCAGCAAATAAAATATAGTCTTCACTGGTGGTAGAAGACAAAATTTAGCTTCCACAAGAATGCCCTAATTTGCCCTAATGTTCTTTCGTCTCGGTCTTCCTAGTGATCAGTAGACTTTCTGCCAAGGATCCATGCTGTGCTGAAAGGAAGCATACAGAGTTCAAAGCACTTCAGCCTTAAAGCAAAGCCCTCATTAAGAAACATGAAATGCACTATTTGATATTGTGAAGTTATGGGCGATGAGAAAAGTGAATGCAATAGCTACAAAAATCACCACAGATAAAAATGCCTTGTCCTTCCAAATGTCCAAATTTAAATTCTACTTTGGTGTTTCCAAGAAAGATCCCAAATATTGTGAAAAAGGTCTGCTAGGCTGGTACTTGCTTCTTGGGTACAGAAGGCAGAAGAGCCAGGATGGATGTCTTTCTTGAGGTCATATTTTGTTGTGTTCATGTAGATAGGCTAGCATCATAGTCTCTACTCAATCTTGCAGTTTTTGTAGGGAAAATTTCATGAGTGCAGGGTAACTGAGAGAAGAGAAATAGGGTTTATCAGCAAGGTCTGATTAAAATCACAAACAAACAAACACAGAAGAATTCACTTGTGACACTTGTGTGAGAGACAGTAGCTGGTTTTCATTTTGCCTCTCATCTTTTTCCTGCTGGAATCTTCGACAGAACATTTAAGGTGCTGCAACTTGTTTCATTTCAGTATCATATTTCATCTCTTGTTGAAATATTTATGTTAATTTAATGAAGGGTAGGAAAGACAGGCAATGATAAACATGAGCCTATTTCAAGTGGGTCTTGTGTGTGAATTTCCCCCAAAATGTTCATCATTAATAATTGCTCTTAGTTATCCTTCTGATAATAATACCCTTAAGTCAGACGAGCTATTGTGGCAAACGACAATCATTCAGCTTCATTTCATCTTTCTGGATGAAATCCTTTTGAATTTAACTCACTGAAGAATCACTCCAAAGATTTTAATCATCCCCAGAATCTATGCATAAGCCAAATGGCTCCATATAGCTTTAATGGCAAAATTAGAAAATGTGTTCCCAGGACTATGCAATGACCTGCATCTGACTGTTCCCGTGGATGTAAATTTTTTTAAGCCTGGACATTTTTCTTTAAAAAACAAACAAACAAACAAAAAAACAAACAAAACCACCACCAACAACAAAAAACAACACCACAAATGCAGGGGACTAAAGACGGATTGTTTTCAGGGCTTTTTCCCTTTTTTGCGCAAATCTACAGATGCACAAGTCTCTCTCATTAAACTAACAGAATTGACACACATCTACAGGCAAGGTACAGAACAAGTTAAGGGAGGGTTTTACATCATTTCTGCAGATATCAAAACATTTAATTCAGCTGCAATGAAACATTGTTAAACCTCAGGTCATTTGAATGTTGAAGCAAAATATTCCCTTTAGAAATTTCACAGCTATTAGCCTTGAGTTACCAGTGATGAATGTTTCTGGAGCTGTAAAACTTCTTCAGGCCCAAGAGCACATTTTAGCCTAGTTTATTGTGGACTTTCTGTCTCCTTGAAGGGGGACAATCATTCCTGATTAGCTGTGCTAATGCAGTGCAGTGTAACAGCTACATATACCAGGGTCTATTTTGCTCAGATCTGAATTTGAAAAATATTGTCCTTTTATAATGCTGGATCCTGAATGGATATAAAACTTGACAGACTAGGCCCTGATGAAAATAGGCTTTCAAAAGCAAATACAAGCTGCCCTCCTTTATTCTGCTTTAACATTCAACATGTTCATGACATATATGAACGTACTGGGTGCATGGGTACATTTTTCTTCCTCGATTGCAGAATGCAAATTATTATTGTGTTACTGGGATTATACTAAATCTTCTAGTTGGGTTTACACAACAGATTAATTCCTTTACACATTGTCAGAGACATTATTAAGTGGCTGGAGAAAGGTTCTAATTCCCTTGCACATTGCCATAGTCATTATTAACTGGCTAGAGAAAGGTCCTTTTTCCTCATATAAATATGGTCTGGTTTGGGTGGAGGATTAATATATTTCTCTTGATATTTTATTAGGATTTTATGTTCTCAGGACTCACAGGTCTGCTGTAACATGGTTGATCCATCCCACCTTCCATGTCCTCATTCTACCTGGCTATTTAGACAATTTTAAACCCTAGACGTTTTCTCCTCTATAGCATTTAGGATATAATTTCCCAGCCTCTTAGGTAAAAATCATATCCACTTCTCCTCCTCACAAGCATGTCAGCCACACTCTTCTTTTGCAAAACTTTACTTCTGGGAGCCCCTTATCCCCGTGTGATATTCAAGTGTGATATTCAAGTGAATCCCTCTGTGATATTCAAGTGAATATACTGAGTGACAAAGTGGCTGCTCTGTCATACCTTACCTAGCTTCTAATTCCCAACAGATTTACTTATAGCTCATCTACAATCTCTGTTGTTGCACTGGAGTAATGGGATATCCAGGTCTCTTTCTTAGCATTCTAAATCATAACGAAAAACATAATATTAATAGAAAAGGAAGTTTTCCACCTGTAATTTATTTCCATTACAATACTTACACAATCAAAACACAGGATGAGGTGCAAGCTTACCTGAAAATTATGATAAAGACGGCATAGTGGAAATGAGCACAGATCACAGAGTGCCACTGCTGACAACTCTGCTTCCCTTGAAATGATTTAACATTTCTTAGTGGAGGATGACAGAGTAGCTCTCCATGTATAGTAGCAGGTGCTTTCACGTCCATGTAGGCACATGTTACGTGGACACTGAAAGTAGGCAGGTGCTGGATATTTTTTCCTTGTTTTCTGTGGAAAAGTAAATCTAGGCAGGTTCTCTGATCTATTTATTATTACTTTCCTGTTGTTAAACAACAGCAGCATCGTGGCTGTAATGCAGCCTTACTCAAACACGGAGAATAAATGAACATGAAGAATCCATTGCAGCTCTCATCTGGCAAAGAGAAGGAGCCTGGAAAAGTTTAATACATTATTCAGTAGCAAGCAGTGGAATCACAGAGCTAGCAGATGTAAAAGATTCATTATATGAGACCCTCAGCTCTTGGATACGTGCTCTTGAAGCCCATTAAAAATATTAGCATGCAAAAAGGGTGATGAAAATCTAAACAAAACTGGGGTCAAAATAAACTTGATTTGGGATTATACTTTTCCACGGAAATTTTATTTGTTCGTTTGTTTTAGTGACACTTAAATAATTTAAGTACATTTAATTTAGATTTATTAACATATTTAATTATTATAAAATAAATACTTTAAAAATGAGAACATAGTTATTCCACAACAATAAAACAGAAAAAAACTAAAACAAAATATAGTCTGCTAGAGTGAAAAACTGCTAAAATGGAATTATTTCATTTAGAGATTAAGATACATTTGTTAAATCACAGGGAGATTTGCTTTCAGATGCGGACTTTAAATTTGCTTATGGATCCACACATAGCCAAAAGCATGTGTGGTCAAATTTACACCACAGAATGTTTAGTTAGCCGTCTGATTAGCCAGTTTCTAGGGACAGAAGCATGCAGTTTGCTCTAATTCACTATCTGTATAATTATTCCCTCAAAATTTTGGCCAAGTAGCCATCAAATCATATTTGTCAGGCCTTAAATAATTCATATTTACCAACTGTCATCTCATTAACAATTAACAAACATTTACTAAATGCAAATTATATTGTAAATTGGATTATGGATTTTAAAGAAGTAGTTTAATTTTGATGGTTGGTCAGGTTTGCTGCTTAACAAGCAGGCAGAGGGTGCAGAGGCATTTCCGTGAGAAGCTTCCTCTCTCCAAGCCACCTGGAATGGCTGCTGACTGGCCAGCTGCAGCTCCAAAGAGCCACCCCTGTGGGGGATTCTGCTCCCTGTGGGCACACAATCACAGAGCCCTGTGATTTCATGTCAGTAATTTAGAAAGGCATCTCCATGGGTTCCCATGGATCCAAGCAGGATCTTTTGCTTTCCAGGCTGAGCCCTGTCACTCAGCACCATGTAGAACTGTCCCAAAGATTGATCCTGTTGGGTTATCCTGTTTAGTGGAAAGTGATCTTTTCCGTATCAGAGAGGGGCTGGAACCAGATATTGTTAAGGTCCCTTCCAACCCAAACCATTTTGTGATTCTATTTCTTCTGAAGTTCATTTCTTCCGAAGTTCATTTCTTCCTTGGGTTTTCTCCCATCCCCAGATGGTCACCTGTCAGGGGGATTGCCTGCAGATCCCAGCATGAGGCACAAGTTCACATCCTCAGGCTGGTCTGAGATAGGCTGGAGGAGGAAACAGAAAAAAGAGTCACCAGAAAGTATTTACAGGAGCTTTGTAGTCTACTGAAGAAGGCACACCACTGTCAGAGGGCAAACCTCTCCCCTTTTCTGACTTATTTTTAGGTTTTTTTGAATGTCCTGCCTAATACACAGGACATAACAACCCAGAGAGCCAGAACCAGACAGAGAGAGAACAGATATTCAAATCACTTCTTGGTCATCACTTGAATTGACATCGTCATTTGTGTGGATGAAGGCAATGATCACTAATCTGTGAGCTCCCCTTCCCCTGCTTTTGCTTCTCTTGACAGTCTTGGCAAGCCTGTCCCCAGTCTCCAGATCCTACTCCTCTCTATCCTGTAAGACCATCTTGTGTCTTCACCACTCTTACGCAGGCCATTGGAAACTAATTGGCAAAGCAAGGACCTAGGCTAGAGACTGTTAATTTTGTGTCTCTTTCTAAATAAATGCTGAGAAATTGCTCTTAGTTTGTGTTTTCCTCTAAAGTCTGCATCTTTTATACCTGAAAATTTTGTCTAGCCTGAAATATACCTGAAAATATGTCTAGCCCAAAATCTGGTGTCATTTTTCCAAAAATACTTAGCTGGCCTGATGGCAGATATTACATCATGTAAAAAAAAATCTTACCCTGTCTTTCTCTGGCTTTGTACCACCATAGTAAAATACTACTTTGTCTAAACTAGTAGCTATGGCTTCCCCTTGCAGGCAATAGAATTTAAGGATACAATTCAAATGACCTGGTTTACACAAGGATGTTGTGAACTGCTGTCTAGTAAGAGTAATTCTTTCCACTAGCTGTGAAGGAGGTCTGTAGTGACTAGCTCTGACATAGAAGACCTACCCTTGATCAAATGAATCCCAAAACTATTCTATCAATGCGTTGCATCTAAAAATAAATTATAAGCAAAAAACTGTATCTTTAGCAACTTTTTTTAGCAATAAGTGAAGTGGAAAGTCACATTCTCTTTTGCACATCCCTGGTTAAGTACGTTACTGTTAATTTTCAGCTACCTGCTAGTATTTAATTTAGTATTCTACAGAGTTTTCTTTCTCATATTATAAGAGAGTCATTTAACATTGTGTGAGGTAGCAGATGAGTACTGAAGAATCTGAGAAGCAAATGTCCAGGAGGAAGTGAGAAAAGAAGGGGAAGTATTGTTTATATATGGAAAGCTGGTAATTGGTGATAATTTTGAACAAAAGTAACACACAAAGACACAGAAAATAAGCATACTTCAGAGTGATCATCCTTGCAGTAAGATGAGCATACCGCTTACAAGGGCCCTCATCTTGATGTTGTTAGCCCTAAGGTCGCCAAGGGTTTTGAAGTGCCAGGTTTTACTTCATCCTTAATCCACAGATGAAGGTTCACATGAGTAAAGTTGTCTCTTGTGCCGCTACTGCCCAACACCCTCCTGAGCCACTTCAGAAAATGAAGTGGATTTTTTTAGAGGGTTTTCTGCTAGATTAACATGTGTGAATTGCTCTGTAAAGGAATAGACATGACAAGAAGCAACAGTGCAACTGGAGAAATTGTAAAGCTAATAGTTGAATATATAGGAGTCGCACAACAACCCAAGCCAAACTCTCAGCTTCCACTCAAAAAGATGTTTCCACACTATCCTATTTCCAGTCACACATTCCCAGCACTTCACCAATATGAACATGAGTTATATGCTGCAGGACTAAAGCCTAATCCGCAAACAGCAGCAAACAATTAATTTTCAGCCGACTCAACATTCTTGTGGGCATTGGCTTGGAAGATACTGAAATGCTTGCAGCATTTCTCCCCCTACTCCTAGTGTTAAATGCTAAGAAGGTGACAAGGTGAGGCTTACATAGGTTCAAAACTCAGATCTACAGTGATGAGAGCAGCCCTGTCAGCAGGAACACAGATTTAGACACCAATCATAAAAAAAAAGAAGCGTAACCTTAGGGTCGGAAATGCCAGAGATCAAACTTAGAACTGTAGTCATTGAAATGAACAGTTAAACCAGGTCAAGGCCCTGGCCCAGACAGAGAAGCAGTTTGCACCCCAGGGAGCTGCAAGACAAGGCTTTCAGATTGTGCTGCCAATTTATGCACAGTGAAGTTAAGTGTGTACAAGATTCACCCATCAAAAATAACTCTCCAAAACAGATTTTGCACTTGATCTGTAATAACCTGCCTACTACAGTATCAATCAACAGAACAAATATTTTGCAATTTGGTAATTTGTTCCATCTTTCAGTTTTAACCTAACAACCTGCATGTTCACGTACATCATCCTCTGACCTGAAGCTGCAGGGAAGCAAACCACCCACAAGTGTCACCTGGATGCTAGAATTTAATTTCCATGTGAAGTTCAGATATTCCTACACTTGTTTTCAGCCCATATTGGGATATGAAGTCATAAAATACCTGTGAAATTAAGAAAAAGAAACAAAACAAAGCTTCACTTTGAAAATACTAAAATGGTCATTTGTTTCAAGTTAAATTTGTCAGAGTTGCTGCACCTAATGCTCTCTTTCAGCTTGGTCAAGCCATCTAGAAATGATTCATGACTTACAACAAAAATATTAACTTGAGGCAGTTTAGCTTGCAAAGAGGAGCCTGAGGGAGGATGTGACAACAATTTTCAAAGATCAAAAATGTTACTGAAAGGGTGAAGAAGAACCTGTGCTCCATGACCATAGAAGGCATACAAGAAGTAATGGACCAAACCAGCAGAAAACCTGATATAATGTCATAGGAACATGTGTCCTTTCTAGGAATTGGTTAAAAATGAACTGACCTGTTTGGGCAAGCTTGAGGTTCTTTAGGAGCATAGGGGATGAACATCTGCCAGTATCATTGATGTGCCTTATGACAAGGTGATTGCACTGGCTGAGCCAGCAAAGCCTCTTCCGGGCATACGAATTTGGCCAACACTGAACTGAACCCATCTGAGCCGCTTGGTGCCCAGCAGCAATTAGTGTTCCCTGCGGCAGTGGTGCTCTGGACAGGGTCCCTGGCTGCCTAGCATTGCCATCCCCACGATGGAAATCCACTGAGGGAAGGATTGGGGTGGACAGCAAAGAGAGGTATTGCTAAGTGGAATAATTCAAAGAAATTACTGTCTCCATTTAAAACCAAACAACACACTTGGATGGCGAGTTCTCACGCAGTTTAGTCTATGTCATATGTCACTTTGAAAATCTAGCTTTTCAGCCTAAAGTGCTTTTCTTTCTCTTGCAGGGTCCAAGGTTAAACCATTTACATTTTAATTTGCCAGTATTTCACAATGGCATCAATGAATGCTGAGAGAAGTGTTTGTTCTAGCAGAAAGGTGGATAACAACCAGAGCCTCCTACAATGCAAGGACGCACACTCTGCTACAGATGCTGGTCCTGGGAGCATTCAGTTTCTGAGAGTCATTGAGAGATTGTTTTAGGAGGTGAATGGGAGTGCAGTCTCGTTTAAAAAAAGTCTTTCCAATGGAGAGATCATGTCATTCTTGTGAAAGATGGTGTGTTACTGTGACAACATGTACTCTCAGGAATAAGCTGAGAATCAGCAAAAGAGAACTCATCATAGCCTCTTATCTCTGCAGAGGTGTCTGCAGTTCAAGCACAGTTTGAGTAGCTTGGTTTCTCCCGCTGTTCCCAAGGGAAGGGAGCATAGTTACAAGGGTACATTAAAGAACAGAAAACAATGCTGAGACTTTATTCTCTTCAGGGAGAAGAGATTTTCAGATTTGTTACCCAGCAGATCAACTGGTGTGTTGATTTAACTGATACAACATAGCAATTGAAATTGCCATTTGCGTTGGCATGCCAGTGTGATCAGGCTGGGGCGTGTGTTGCCTTTGGGTTTCTCTGGGAGAGAGGCTTGAAAGCTTTTTGCAGCTGGGAATGCTGTGGGCAGTGGAAAGATGAAAAAGAAAACAAAAGCCATTTCTCTACGCTTGTTATTTCCATGTCTGAGGTTGGGGTAAAGAGATATGTCCTTCTGTTTTCCATCACTAAGTTTAACTAGCTAATATGAATTAAATGATTTCCACTATTTTCTGCACTCCTTGCACTTGGAATAGGCTCTCGACTAATTCTTACTTTCACATTCATCATCTTTGAAGGAATATGCTTTCCTGTGAAAGAAGATGCATTTCTTTGCTGCAGTTTGAGGTAAGAAGGTCAAGTAGTGGAGCAAGACTGTCGTTCTTTCAGCTGAAAGGCTCCTGAGAAGTGCCCTTGAACTGACAGGGAGGAATATTCTTTTCTTCTTCAGGAGATGTATGTAAGAAGTTTATGTTGTTCTTTTTGCAGCATAGTTTTCTAATTTCTTCTGCACCTCCCTTTCCTTAAGTAACAGTAGCATTTTGTGTTTAATTGTGGTGATGCATGACCTCTCAGCTGGAATTAGGGGAAATATATGTCTTTATTATTTTGCTTCACTCTCTCTGGCTCAGTAGGCATGCTCCATTCTTCCTTCAGCATTCTCCATGTCCATAATAAGATTTTTCTCATTCAGAATACAGGAGGGATGAAGTTAATTGAGAGTTACAGGTGGTTTGTTCAGTGACTAATTCCTAAAAGCCTACTAGCAGTAAAAGTGGCCCTCATTTTACTAACATGAGTGTTGCAGGTAGGAAAACCTATTTCCGTTTGGGAAAGATAGGTCTAAATCCAAATCCTCTTGGAAGCTTTCCAAAGTTTATAATGAAAAGTTGTTTGCAAAGACAAAAAGGAAATTGATGCCTTAGCTGAAAGTGTCCAGGAAGTATGCCAACCTTTGTTGCTTTCTTTGTTGACACTTGCAGAAAATCTGCTTATCTAGGAGGCTGTTTTCCTGTCCTGAAGCAGTGCTGCTTTTCAGCAGACCAACTTCCTATCAAGATGGTGTTCTGTGTCCTAGAATCCCCAGGACTACCCTCAGAAATATTTCAAAGTATGCAAGCCACTTATGTGGCTACCAGATTTAATGAGGTGTCATGTTTGTAAGAATAGGTAAGCAGTTCAATTTCTTTCCCCTTTTTTTCTGTGTTGGGACTTTTCCAGTAGTACAAGTGATAGAGATACATAAGACCAAAGATAGCATAATTATAAGTAGTTCAAAAAGCAGGTTAAAATCACCTGATCTTGTATATTGTTCCAAACATTTTTCACCATTTTCATGTCAAAATATTAATTCTATTTGCCTATTTCTGAAAGCCCATGAACTGCACATAGAGAGGAATGAAAATATACATGGAAAAAATACACTCCAGTTACAGATTGAGTGCATTGTTTCATTTTGGACAAAATTTTAAATGAAGCTGGTGCTTAAGAAAAGGAAATATTATCAGTGCTAGCTCAAGCCAGGCATAGTGCCAGGAAGTTGTGGAAGAGCTATAGGGGAAAGCTTGCTTAAGTACCTAATAGCCTGATTTCCAAAACCTTTTCTACTTCAGTACCAGCCCACTCTTGTTCAAATAGTGCCTAGTTAATGAATTATGATGACATTTATGGTGATCTGGTAATAAAAATGAATGATGATAAGTATGAGGCCACCAAAATCAGACCCAGATATCAGAAGGGCTTTGAATTATCCTCAAATTCCTGTCAAACTTTAAAGAAAAAGATTAGGAAATTAAACACTTAAGGTGTCACCAATCTTAACAAATGAATACCATTAGAGTGTCTTCTTTCTTTCCTCAGCTGGAAATCACGTGACACTGACTGAAAGCTGTTAAAAATGCTCTTCCTATCACAGCATCTGGCTTCTTGGCAGCCTTGACTGGCTGGTTTTATTGGCTATTTGTTCATTGCCTGAAAATTTCTCACACTGTTGTTTGGCTATTTGGTTTACTTTGTGCTCTTAGAATATGTTTTATTGAATTCCATTTGAATTTAGAGAATTTCAGGACTTTAACTTTATTGAAAAATCATGCAGTGTATGAATCACTCATCTTTGACTGCCAAGCTTCCTTAAGAGTGGAAGAGAAAGAGTGTTAAGAGAAAAAATGTTAAATGTGATGTGTTTCAAGGCAGAATTTGAGGAATATGGTGGATAGATTAAGATGCCAAAAGAAACCTGCCCTTCTTCATCATCATCTAATGTGATGTTGAGCCACCCAGTCCTGCCCTGCTCAGGAGGGGAGTGATAAAGTGGCTTTTGTGGGTATCTGGCATCCAGCCATGGTCAACCCACTACATTTTCCAGCCTTCTGATACACTCCAAGGCTTTTGACATGTTCTGTAGCAAATAATAATCCAATTAAAACAAAATGGTCGATCACAGACATCAAACTCTCACATACAGACATCTAAAGCTGGAATGACTTTTAAGATTCTGAACCTAAATCATTGATAACAGGGAGACCAATATCCGCAGTAAAGGAGTCGGTTAAGTAAACACATACAAAATACTTTTTTAGGCATTATGGTGCAAAAGACTGACCTTATTTCTCATTTGCTTTGGAATGTTGTGATTGGAATCTGAAGTTCAGATTTAAGCATTCAAAAAATGTGACTCTTTCCCTCAATCCTCACACCTCAGAGCAACTAACATGAGTGAGTGCACACACATCTATATAATTTCTCAACAAAAACTGTCCAGCATTCCTATATCTATCATTGTATTTCCAAACAAATATTACATTTCCTAACAAAGCCATATTGTATTTCCAAATATGAAACCTGATCCTCATAATCCAATAGATGCTAAGAAGCCTGGAGAGATTCTTGTGGCTTTTGGTGTCACTATTGAGTGGCAAGAAGCTGTGAAACTTGGAGGAGCTCCATTTCTTTCCGTCCAAGGGTGAAAATCCACTTCGGATTGTCCCAGGATAAAGTCTGCCTGGCATTATCACTACCAAAGCACCGGGCTGTGGAGCCAGCTGACTGCCTGGACTGTCTGACAGGCAGTTCCTAACCCCTGCACGTGTAGTGTATGTAATCCCTTATGCTTGGAAGCCTCTGCCCCAAAGAATGAGACTGGAGGAGTCAAGCAGCCTAGACTGCCTCAGATATTGCTAAGCTCTAGCTCCCCAAACTGGAGGTTGCTCCAGGCTGCATGATTTGGAAGCTGTTGTCCTTGAGTGACGGAATTCAATGAAGCTTTCATTTCATTTTAATTTGTGTCCTGCAAGCCCACAGCCCCATCACTACAAGAACATTCCGCTTGTCCTGCCTGCCACATCTCCAGCCTCCACCAGAACCCTTCATGCCTCTACCTTCCCACAGCTCCACCTTTTCTGCCTTGATTCCCCTTTAGTTACAACAACTTGCACCTTCATACAACCACTTTCCAGGAAGCGTGTCAGATTTAAGTATCTTTGAGACATCATAGTAAAAGGTAATTGAAATTGTGCCAACAGATTTGAAGAATATTAGGAGAGGATAAGCAGATGGAGGGAAAAAAAATTATTCATTAAATTTTTTAAGGAAGGTAGGCTGAAATGAGGCTATTTTCTCTAATTTAGCAGAAGAAAGTTATTTTCATATCAATAACTACTTTAGAAAAATCTGGCAAAGCCTGAAATGTCCATGCAGACTTATCTTCATGTGACAGTGTTTGGAGTCGTGACTACTGTCTATGTAAGGATTTATCTCACCATGTGTAAAAGTTGTCATGGCAACAGCTCTCTGCAAATAATTATATAAATAATAAATGAAAGATTTTATGAGCATACATTAGAGCTGTAGTTCTCATATAGCCACCTTTTGCTGCACAGAAAAGGGTCACACGGAGTTTTTCTAGGTGTGTATATTTATTTGCCTCACTCAAGGATGTAACACATTTGCTTTAGGAGGTGAATACTGAAATTTATTAATCCAGAGAATAAACATTGGCCAAACCCCTGCTGAGAAATAATACAATTTATGTTTCTTAAAGCCAGAGGTCAGAAGAACAGGTTCTGAGTCTCTCCTAAAACAGTGAAGCAAATTAAAAACTGCCTTAACAAGACTCCTGGGATTCCACCCATACAGACACATTCTCAGCAGGTGCAGAGCCACCAGAGAGCTGCTTTAATGTCCTTCTTTACACACCAGACAGAAAAGTTGCATAACTGATGTATCAGTCCTCTTTGTACCTCTGGGTGTCTCAATCCAGCACGTGCTGGTTAAAGCCACTATAAATTAACCTGCTCCCTACCCTTTTCTGATCTTTCCTCAAGTACACATTTCTGCTCTTACAAGAGGGAATCTGAGTATTCATCCATACATATTCCACATGTTCTCAGGGCCATGTCCTGTAGAGATTCTCCGTGCAGAACTCTGGTTAAACACATGCAGGGTTGCCTACAGAGAGCACTGAGGAACCAGGTGTTGTGTATGTTCATCAGAAGGTACTGAAGTCTCTTCATTCTAACTCCAGGGGGCTTTGTGTGTAGGAGTGCTCTTTAAAACTGAGAAATGGAATCAATGCTTTGGTAGGAGGGTCAGGTGGAGAACTATCGTTCATCATTTAAAACTAATCAGGAAGAAAATGTGCACATGTTTATCAGATGGGTTCATTGGTGGTGACTGTTATTTTCAGCAGTCTTGGTGAATCACGAGGCATTATTTTCATGTGCAGCCTGATTGGCTTACATTATTCTGTATTATGCCTAGTATTTTGGGTTAATGAAGAGATTAACACAATGCTTGACTCATCAGTTCAATATTTCAGGCAATTTTTAACCATGTTTTACCTAATTGTTTCTTTACATCTATTATAATTATGACAAAGTCTGCTATTTTAAATAGGCAGATCATATTTGTATGTACATATATGTATATTTATACATATATTTATAATTTATATTTCTGTAATGTCTATATATAAAGTATGTAAAATGCACAGTTATTAGAAACAAAGAAAGATTGGTCCAGCCAGACTCAGCTATGAACTTCAAATCATGTTGATGCAAGTATCTCCTGTTAACATTTTGAGATTTTTTAGGTTCCTCTGAGTAAAAATAAAGATCTGCTTTTCAACGTGGTTTTAAAGTATAAAAAACTGGCTTTTTAACTAAAGCTGAAAGTGAGTTCTAAGCCAGGATTTTCATAAGCCCTGTCCTGAAACCAGCTCCCTCTTTTTAAGCCAGGAGACCAACAGCCTAAATATCTCCATGAAACAAAGTTGGCTGTCTGTCACATAAGCAAATCTCAAATTGCAGGAAGACTGAGTTCAGCAATGTTTCTAGTTTTAACACATGAGCAATCTCACTGACCTTATACTGTTAGTCTAAACAAATATATGACGGAGGAGACCAGTCTAGAATGCTAAGCATTGCTGCAGTAACCCTACTGAGAAAATGATAGATCAATTGCTTTTCTAGTTCAGACCTGTGAATTAAGGACTTTAGGTGATAAACCAAAACATACAATCATGGCTGACACTAGTAAAGTCTGTATTTTAAACAAAGATGTGTATCTGGTTAAATATAGCCTCTGAAGCCATGTTCTTTCAGGTGAGCAGCATCCAAAAGTGACCCCTCCTAAGTTCATCACCTCCTAATTTCTTGTGGATGATTCTCAAAATGTTCCACAGATGATGGGTCTAATTCTGTTTGCTAAGTTTGCTTTGCTGTGTCATATGGCAGTAAGACACCACCTGGATCAATATGATCCAGATGTCCCCAAACCAAAAGACATGAAACCCTCTCTGACCCCATGCAACAGTCTTCATCCCTTTAGAGCAAAGACTAGAATTTCACAAAATTTCTGCCTGCAGGATGAGAGGACTTCCAATTGAGAAATATGGTGACAGTTCTGGAGCGAAAATGACCATATGATCCTAGGAAGTGGACCACAATACAGAAGGCAAAAAACCACCAGTCAACAGTCCCTGATGGTATTGGGGGGGGAGGGGGG